>SNQJ01S0053554.1:0-23017 GCA_010110895.2 Picea sitchensis | reverse complement strand
AGTTATCTTTTACTCCTTTCCTTTCCTTTCTTAAGTCAACTTAAAAATATAACTTTTAACTTCTTGACTTCCCCCCCCTTCAGTGTGAGACTATGACCTAGTGGGGGTGCCCAGGCCACTGAGTCTCCTCATTACCTCTCTAAGAGGTGGGGGACATTACAATATACACATAAATTTAAGAAGAAAACATTGTGTTTAGGAATTCCATTATATACTCGTGAAACTCTTCTAAAATTAATTGGTGGTATGCATTCATATCTTTGACATGCTATATTGATGTTTAATCCTATTAATATTGACAAAGTGTGAGTACAAGATAATCATCTTGAAGCTAGCAAGGGAAAGCATGTGTTTGAGGATAAGAAGCCACATAAATTTGAGAAGCAGTCGAAGGGAAAAGGGAAGAGTAAGAAGTTAGCCATAGTGAATAAATATGAAGAGAAGCCTGCATGTTCTCACTGCAAGAATAAAGGACATGAGGAGGCAAAGTGTTGGAATTGCATCCAAAGATGTTACCAAAGAAGTTCCAGGACAAGGTGAAACAAAATACTGTTGCAACAAATCAACAAGATATGTGATAAGATTCTGGAGATGAAACTAAAATAACAACAATGGTAAGTAAAGGTATATCTAGTGCTAGTTATAGTTCTTTAGTTCAATCTTCTAAATTGGAAAGTTTTCTTAATCAAAAGAAACACATTGATCTTTTTCATATAAGGGTCATAGTGAATCATACAAAGATAGATACTTTGTTTGACAGTGGATCTCAAGTTAATTTAATATCTGAAGCAATTGTTAAGAAGTTGGGTTTAAAGATGACACCTCATGTGAAACCATATCCATTGGGTTGGGCATGTGAGGATGCTAAGTTGCAAGTAACTAAATAATGTAAAATCAGATTTGCAATTACTTCCAAGTTCATTGATGAGGTTGAGTTGGATGTAGTGCCACTTGACATTTGTAGTATCGTCTTGAGTAGTCCATACTTATATGACATGACAACCATATTCTATCTTGAAGAGAACAAGTATCACCCTTTCAAAGATGAGATTGAATATATTGTTAGAGCTCACCATATTAAAACTAATGTTTCTTTAGTGAGCACATGACAAATGAAGAGAATTGTAAATGATAGTAAAGCTTTTGTTCTCATGATGGTGAAGAAAAAATATAAAGATGTATCATATGCTTTTTTAGGTTGTGATCTAGGTCATAAGCATGAATTGGTTAAGATTATTTCTAACTATGATGAGCTATTTTAGGAACCTACAGGGTTGCCTCCCAAGAAGAGGGTTGAGCATGAAATTTATTTGCAGCAGGATGCTTCTCTTCCTAATATTGGTATGTATAGATCATCAGTGAAAAGAATAAAAAACAAGTTTAGGAGTTGCTCTATAAGGGGATCATAAGGCCAAGTCCCTCTCCATGTGGATATCCTATTGTGTTGGTTCCAAACAAAGACGATACATGGAGGATGTGTATTGAATTTCGAGCACTGAACAAGATCACGGTAAATAACTGATATCCTCTTTTTAGAATTGATGATTTATTGGATAAGTTGAAAAATGTTGTCTATTTCACTAAGTTAGATTTGAGAAGTGGTTACCATCAAATTAGAATTGCAGAAAGTGATGTGTGGAAAACTACTTTTGGAAAACTACTTTCAAGACAAAACAAGGATTATTTGAATGGTTGGTTATGCCATTTGGTTTATTGAATGCACCTGCGACATTTATGAGGGTAACAAATGATGTATTCAGACCTTTTATAGATGATTTTTTCATTGTATACTTAGATGATATTTTGGTCTTTAGTCGAACATGGGAAGATCATGTAATGCATGTTGGGAAAGTATTTTAACTTTTGAAAGGGTAGATGCTGTATGTAAATATGTCTAAATGTGAATTTGGAAAAACCTCTCTAATGTACTTGGGTTATATTGTAGGGAATATTGAGCTGAAGATATATCCCTCTAAGGTGGAAGTCACTGCAAATTGGCCCAAGCCAAACACTGCCACATAAGTCAAGAGCTTCTTAGAGGCAGTACATGTTGGCTATGGAGCCTGATTATATTCCCAATTCAAAGGTTTGTTTCAGCTGTGCTTGGACCCCATTCCATAACAAGGGGGTGTGGGGGGGATTGACTCCCCACAAATGTGTCTAGGGGAAGTGCGGGGGCTATGAATTTTTTATCTGACTAATTTTATGAGTCAGTCGGGACTGTGGGGGCTATGAATTTTTTTTTATCCCCCCCCCCAGCTAATTTTATAGTCAATCTGGACTGTTCATTATAAGGTCGTAGATCTGACGGTAGAAGTTATTTTAGGGTTTTTTTCTCTAGAAGGCAACCCTATTTTATGAGGGAATTGTATTGAGGCTATGTATTATCGCAAATATTGTATTATGAGAGAGGAGACTATGAGATAAAAAATATGAAGATACAATGGGCGTGCTGTAGGTTGCATCCCTTCGTTTTACTGGATAATAATAAGGAAGGACCTGACAATTTCTCTGGTGGACGTAGCCCACACTGGATGAACCACATATATCTGTGTCTCTATTGTATTGTGTATCTTTTGTGTTTTATTTCCACATTTTTATTTTATTTTATTGCTCCACGATCCAGTTTTTCTATCAGTACAATACTGGAGGAATTTTATTGCTAATTTCTATTTCATAGAAGCTCCTTTGCATTCATTAAAAAGTGTGAAGCATGTATTTCAGTGGGGAGGAAAGAAACAAAAATCCTTCGAGACATTGAAAGAGAAAATAAGTATCGCACCACTTTTGGCTCTGTCGGATATGTAGCAGCCATTTGAAATACAAACCGATGCAAGTGGATATGCCATGGGATCCATCTTGATGCAACAAGGTAAACCTATTTGTTACCATTCAAAAAAATTTACTCAAGAAATAATTAACTATCAAACATATGATAAGGAATTGTTTGCTTTGATACAAAGAGTTAAAAAGTGTAAGCATTGCTTAATGGAGAAGGAAACAATAATTCACACAGATCATCCACCATTACGATATTTGCAATCACAAACCAAGTTATAAAAATCACGACAATTTAGATGGATGGGTTTCTTACAACAATTTCATTTGGTAATTAAGTATAAGAAGGAAATTCTTAACAAAGTTGCAGATATGTTATCAATACCAACAGTCAATGCATCTACAATACTATAGCATAATTCTTTATCTCATGAAAGTTTTGTTGAACAATATGCTAGAGATGATGACTTTAAAGATGTGTATGAAGATATAACTCATGGAAATCAAAATGAATAATTGGATTATCATGTGCATGATAATTTATTGTATCATCTTGGAAAGCTTTGTATACCCAGGGATGAAAGAGAAAATGTAATCAGGGAAGCCCATATATCTCTCATTTCGGGTCACTTCAAGGTAGGAAAGACAATATCACAGTTGCAAAGATATTTTTATTGGCCTCGAATGAATGAAACAATTTAAAAGTATGTAAAAGGGTGTGTTTTGTGTGCCACAAGTAAGCCTAACAACATAAAGTTGGGGTTATATACACCACTTCCAGTGCCTTCTCAACCATGAGAAAGTGTGTGCATGGATTTTGTGGGGGGTTTGTCGATGTCCAGAACATGTCATGATTACTTATATTTTATAGTGGATAGGTTCAGTAAGATGTGTATCTTAATTCCTTGTAAGAAGAAAGTCATAGCTAAACAAACAACACAATTGTTCTTTAATAATGTTTGGGTTCATTTTGGGCTGCCTACATCTATTGTATATGATCGAGACTCTCAGTTCTTGGGGAAGTTTTGGTATAGTTTGTGGGGGTTGATGGTGATACGGATTTATGAGCAGAACAAAATGAATAAAAAACTAAATACAATAACATAGAGATACATAGAACAACAACAAATATCCAGTGAATAATAGCTTCTATTGAATAAATAAAATAGGTTGAAACTGTAAAACAACAGAATTGAAAACAACTTTCTCGAATGGTGGTAGCTATCTCTGAGAAGAGATGTGGTTGTTACATGCATCCATCTAAGAAGAACGATTACAATGAGGCTCCATAGGCCTTTTTAACATTACTCTTGAATTCCAAAACCCTAGACACCCAAAAACCTAACCCTAGGAGATGAAACACCAAAAGTTATGTGGGCCCTGATGGGTAAGTTGGTACCTCAACTTCCGAGGGTTGTAAATTTTGCATACGACCTCTGTTTTAGGTGTGTGATAGCCCGTTGGAAAGGTATTTTCGAGAAATACACATTTTTCCATCAAACTCTAACTATGTCTATCGTTTTACTGTGGCAAGCCAAAAAAACACCGTTTAGGGCCCCAAAATGGCCCTCGAAATACATAAAGATATACTGACATGAAAGCTTCCAAGATAAACCAATTGGATTAGGTGGGCAGCCACCAATCGCTATCTAGCAATTCAGTAGGGATTTAGACAACCCCAAAAGTGTAGAACCCACAATTACAAAGAATTATAGAAGAACGTGCTGAACCAAAACTGTCAAAAGGAGCCAGTTGGAATAGGTGGGTGGACACCAATATCCACTTGGATCAGTCCTCGCCCCTTAGGAAGCAATGGTCTCCATTTTTTTGAGTTCCCCCATCAGGTTAGGAAATTTATACTAAATTTGGCCCTGGTTGAGCCATTTTCCTTAGTGCAGGAGCTGCCCTACCTTGACAACCTGATAAAGATGGATCCTCTGCTGGCGAATGCCCTTGACTTGTGTGTCCACTATCTTATTAGTGGATGCCTATTCCATGCAGTCAGGGTTGAGCTTTGTTGGTGTCAACTGTTTTGCGATCTCTGAGCTGTCCAATAATGGTGGAAAATATGGTCGGAGGAGGTCCACATTGAACAATGGGTGCAAACCAAGGAAGGGGGGAGTGTTGAGCTCAAAAGCATTGTTTCCCACAACCTAGGTGATAGTGTAAGGCCCATAGAAAAGAATACATAGATTCCAATGTGGCCCTATAAGGATTTTTTCCTGCAAATGTGACCAGACCTTGTCTCCCACCTGAAACTTGTGTGATACCCGGTGTTGGTCATGGTGTTGCTTGGACTTAGCATTGGATTTCTGCAAAATCCCATGGACCTATTGGCGGATGTGTTGAATATGCTCAATGAATCTGGTGGCTTTGTAGGAATCAGACTGAACATGGGAATATTTTGTTTGTGTGGTTGCAAGAGGTAGTGCAACATCAATGGGACCCAAGGGTTGGAATACTAGTCCCAACTGAAATGGGCTATGGCTGATGGAGCTATGGAGAGCCCTGTTGTAGCTGTGCTGAACATAGGGAAGAATATCATCCCATGTACGTGATTCTTAGAGTTATACATGCGCAGGATGTGCATAATCATCCGATTGATGACATATGTCTGGCCATTGGTTTGAGGGTGGAAGGAAGTGGATTTAGTGAGCTTGGTGTCCAACAGTGACCAGAGACTTGACCAAAATGTGTTGAGGAACCTGCTGTCTCGATCGAAGATGATGGTCTTTGGTATCAAAAAATGGACCTACATTCGTTCGAAGAAGAGCTTGGTAGTATCTGTCGCTGTGATGCTATTCTTGCAGGCTATGATTGAGAGCCGGTCAACCACCACAAATAGTGGTGGACGAAAGGCCAGACATGTAATCCATCGAGATGGATTCCCAAGGCCTCTCGGGAGTAGGGAGAGGGGTGTTTAAGTCTTGTTTCTTGATGGAGGGCTTGGCAATGGCACAAGTAGTGTAAGATCTGATATACTTATTGACGTCTTGTCGAAGTTTTGGACAATAAAAATGTTTCTATAGAATGAACACATTTTTCTCCATGCCAGAATGTCCTGCCATACGATTGTAGTGTGCCTCCCAAATCAACTTTGCACACTTTCTTGCAAGAACAAAGAGGTAGCCCAGATGGCATAACAGTCCATCATGAATGTGAAAATTTGTGACATTCACAGCTATACCCAAGAGATGATAGGTTGTGGTGAAGTCAGGATCTTGCTGATAAAGTTGGGGCCACTCAGATGCCTCATGTACACAGGAATGGAGCATGGTGCTGAGTGCAACCACGAGAGGTTGAATGAGGCAGTCAACGAGACGATTTGTGCTCCCTGTCTTATACTTGATGTTGAGATTGATCTGAAATTTAACTTGATCTAAAATTCAAGATCATTTAACCATTGTTTGTATGTGAATTTTTAACTATTAATCACCTTGATAATGCAAAATTAAAGAAATTTCATCAAGCACATGAACAAGAACAACATGTAAGCAAACCATCCATGAACAAGAATTGGTAACGGAGTTCACCAGACCCCCTGGCTACGTCTCCGGGCCACTTTCCAAATGGGAAGGCCGATAGATTAAGCATTCAAATGCTTACAAAGTGAGTTCTGAATTATGTCTGTCATATAGAATAACAGACTTCAACAACAACTGCAAGATGAGATTCTGAGACTTTTAAGTATGAACATGAATACCTTTCTGTGTATCTGAAAGATTCTGTGAGCACTTTTTTGTCTGGATGCCTGAATGCAAAAACTGAAGCTGGATCTGGAATCCTTGCAAAAAACTGAGACTTTTGAGTATAAACTCGATATAATTCCGAACTGGACTCAAAATGCCCTTCTTGGCACAATTCCCAAAATCTGCCTCTGATATGTACAATCCGTATGGCCTTGGGATGTGTGCCAATCCAGAATCACCTCGATCTATGTGAAAAACTACCTCGGTCTGTGTGCAAATTTACCTCGGACTGCATGCAAAACCACCTTGATCCACGTGCAAAACCACCTCAATCACTATGCAAAACCAGCTTGGTCTGCGTGCCAGTCTCTACCTGCATCAAAACTCCTCCTCAGGATCCATGCCCATGGCTCATTTAAATAAGAAAACAATGGTATAAAGAGGTGCGAGTTATGGGCCACGTGCCCTGCAAAATCCCCCTAAATCTGACAACTTTTTAAGGTTATTCGACCACATATTGCCACGTCTCATGGCGGTGGCGCGTTGGTAGATGTGGTGGTTAGGGGGGCGGAAGTCTCGGGGTCAAACCCGCGGGCTTCTCCTCCCACCGTATGTAATATGGTATGGTTTTGATATAACTTATGGTTTGGTATACGATATAGTTGGCATGTATCACATGTGGTTTTGATATAACATATGGTTTATTATATGATATAGTTGGCGTGTATCGCATGTGGTTTATTATATGGTTATATTATATGGTTATGTTATATGGACTTTGGATATATAACATTTAAATATCAAGTGGGGCCTCGGTGTTGGAAAGGTTGACGGCTATGCCCTTGACCAACCATTTTTACCCAACCATGGGGTCATGGTGGCCTTTTCATAAGGTCTTGGGTTCAATTCCCATAGCCCCAAATTACATTTCTTTTAACCATTTCTCACCATTTTAACCATCTTTGACGAAACTTCAACTGCTGATATCTTCATCATCTGGAGGTCGTTTTTCCCGAAACGAACGTCACCGAAAAACTGCTGATGAGCTCTTCCACTTTGTAAGCTTTACTTTGCATTTTGAATACTTTAAATCTATCGAATTTTGAGATGATCCACCTGGATTAGAGATGGAACTGTTGTAGGTATCTGGATCACTTCTGATGGTGGTCATTCTGCAACTTCCCATGTGTGTGTATGAACCGCAGAGGCTTGTGATCAATGTGGATGATTGTCTCCTTTCCCAGAATGCAATGTTTCCATTGACGAAAGGATTGTATAATGAAATACATTTCCTTTTCATAGGTGGCGTATTTCCTGATAGTATATGAGAGTGTCTCACTATGTTATGGTACTGAATGACCGTTATGAGTGAGAACTGCATGTACAACATAGTCAGATGCATCAGTCTCAATATCGAACGGTTGTTGTAGATAATGTAAGGAGAGTATTGGAGTTGAGCACAATCGATGCTTCAGATCATCAAATGTTCGTTGTTGTGCCTTCCCCCACACAAACGTTTCCTTGCCACCTCCCTTTATCAATTGGCTGAGGGACCATGCAATATGAGAGAATCCCAACATGAAATGTTGGTAGAATTTGGCAAGTCCCAAGAAGTTCTGAAGCTCGGTTAGTGTGGTCGGGGCTGGCCAGTCATGGATGACTTGGATCTTAGCTGAATCCAAATGTACCCCATGTTCATCAACAATGTAGCCCAATTATTGGACCCTATTCATGCCAAAGGAGAATTTTTACAAGTTTGCATATAGCTTGTGATACTGCAAAGTGCTCAAAACCCGCTGAATACACTGCATGTGCTCCTCCCAATTTTTGCTGAAGATGGGGATGTCATCCAGATATACCACCACAAAAGAGTTGGTGAAGGGTCTTGATACATCATCCATCAACCTCATGAAAGTTGCAGGTGCATTTGTTAGGACAAAGGGCATGACCAAGCATTCGAAGAGACGTTCTTTAGATTTGAAAGTTGTCTTCCATACATAAGTTGGTTCAATGGGAACCTGGTGGTAGCCAAAATTTAGGTCAAACTTGCTAAATAAATTAGCTCCCTTGAGTTAGTCAAGGAGGTCATCAATTCGTGGAATTGGGTACTAGTTCCTGACTATGATTTTGTTTAATGCTCTGTAATCAATGCAGAGCCTCTAGGTCTCATCTTTCTTTTTCACCAGTACAATCAGACTTCTGCAAGGGGAGGAGTTGGGTATGATGTGCCCCTTTTGAAGCAACTCTTGTATATGACACTTGATTTCATCATTTTACATCGGTGAATAACAATAACTAGTCTATTAGGAAGAGGTGTGCTGGGGGTTAGATCAATTGGATGCTTGACTTGGCAGTGCATCAGTGCCTCGGTGGGTGAGGAGAAGATGTCTCTATACTCTTCCATGATTCCACCCACTTTCTTCTGCTGCAAAGATAGGCTCTGTGTAGAGGTCAAAGATGTGGTAGTGACCTTCAAATTACTATGAGCATGGATCACAAAGAAGACAGACTTCTCTGTTTATGAAATGACCTTACTACATTTGTTAGCAGAGATTAAAGAAATAGCGGTAAGCGGTGCTACCTCTGGTATCCTGTATAATTGTATACCCAAAGTAATAATAACACTGTGGGGTCTAGACTCATACACAACATGTCACTTCCACAAATATGGTTGTCCTAAAATAACATCACAAACTTCAAGGGGAACAATATCACACAATACCTCATCTTTGAAGGGCTTGATGCCGTAGGGAAGACAACACTGTTGGCTGATGTGGAGATCTCTTCCTTGGTGAAACCAACTGATGGTGTAGGGATGCGAGTGCGGTGTCATCAAAAAGTCTAACCACTTGATGAATTCTGTTGAAATAAGGTTCTTCTGAATGTCGCTATCGACAATGAAATGAAGCGGATCCCCCTTTAACCACATCTGTGAGTGAAAGAGGTGTTCCCCTTCCTCTGGTTCTTTTGGTTCGCTTGCATGGAATTTGGTGGTAGTGATAGTGGTGTTGGGTTTGGCATCGATAATCCATTTCCCTCTTGGATTTGATTCAGAGTCAGAATTTGCCTTTGACTCAGAAGCTTTTAGCTCAACCACTAGTGACTACTTGGAGCGACATTCTTCTGTGTTGTGCCAAGGGACTTTATGGTATTCACACAACTTTCTAGTGTCCTGCTTCTACTTATCATTACCCTTATTGTGTTATGACTTGGACTGGATGTCCTTAGAGTGGCCATATTTTCTCCGTTCCTTGTTTTGTGGGTTGGGACCACCTTTTCCCTGCTTTGGCTGTGAGGAGTTTGCAGATCTAAATTATCGCCTCTTCTGCTTAAAGTTTTTTCTCGATCTTGACAACATATCTATAATTCATACCCAATGATGTGATGCCCAGAAACTCCATTTCTGTTTGAATGTATCTATGTAGAAAACCGTGATATTTGAGCACCATATGTCGTTCAGAGTCTTTGATAGCTAATTTAGTGTGTAGGGTATGGAAAATATTGGTGAAATTTGGTATTGTATGGTCCCTTTCTTAACACAGGGTGGTCCATCTGTGTACTGGTCCTCATAGATTCCAACAGGGTAGTAATGTTCTTTAATGGAATCCCTGAAGGAATCCCATGTGGGGGTGACCACAAATATTGTAGATTCCTCTATGGCCCTTTGTTGAGAGTAAGTATCCCACCAGTCCTTAACATGGGGGACAACCTTGAGGAGTGAAAAAGTAATCTTTTCCCTATCGGAAAAATTGTGGACCGAAAAATACCCTTTGAGCAGATTCAACCATTTATATACAACATCAGTACTTCAAATAATGGAATGTCAAAATTTACTTGTACCTTGAAGGGGGTTGCATGACCACTTGATGAAGATGCATCTCATGTGGGTAGCCTCCGAAGGATTTGTGCAAATTTGTCTATCATTTCATTCTTTTGTTGCACAAGGGCTTCCTCGAGCAACATTTTAAAAGGATCTCTTGCTCCATCATCTTTCTTTTCATCCCCCATGGGTTTTTGTTAGGCTTGACGTGACTTATCTTACAAAGGCTTGACTGGTTCGAGTCCCATGTTCTTGTACTCAGATCTTGTCGAGAACATGCACGAAGAAAAATAAATGAAGAGTAGACCTCTTTGATACCAGTGATCTAGATTTATGAGAGCAATGAAATGAATAACAAACTTGATACAATACTACATAGATACAGAGAACAACAACAAATACACAGTGAATAATAACTTCTATTGAATAAATAAAATAGGTTGAAACTTTAAAACTGTAGAATTGAAAACAACTTGCTCGAATGGTGGTAGCTATCTCTGAGAAGAGAAGTGGCTACTATGCGCATCCATCGGAGCAGAATGATTACAATGAGGCTCAAGAGGCCTTTTTAACATTATTCATGAATTCCAAAACCCTAGACATCCAAAAACCTAACCCTAGGAGATGAAACACCAAAGGTTATGTGGGCCCCGATGGGTAAGTTGGTACCTCAACTTCCCGAGGTCGTAAATTTTGCATATGACCTCCATTTTAGGAGTGTGATAGCCCGTTGGAAAGGTATTTTTTAGAAATACACAATATGTTATCAGACTCTAACTTCATCTACATTTTGACCGTGGAAAGCCAAAAAAACATTGTCTAGGGCCCCAAAACGGCCCTAGAAGTACAAAAAGATGTATTGACATGAAAGATTCCAAAATAAGCCAGCTGGATTAGGTGAGCGGCCACCAATATCCATTTGGAAGCTATGTAGGGCTTCTAAAATCCCCAAAAGTGTAGAACCCATAATTACAAAGAATTACAGAAGAACGTGCTGAACTAAAACTATTAAAAGTAGCTAGTTGGAATAGGTGGGTGGCCACCAATATCCACCTATATTAGCTGGACACTAAGTTAAAGAAGAGAATTGTTTTTCATCCTTAGACAAATGGACATAAAATAGTGGTGAACAAGATAATGGTACATTTGCTTCTATGGCATTGCAGTAAACATCCTAAGTTGTGGGATGAATAGTTGCATTATGTACAACATGCCTATAATCGTGCCATGCATTCTTATACTCATAGATCTCCTTTTGAGACATGTTTGGGATACTTGCCTAAATCACCTATGAATTTTTCTTTCAGGGAAGCAAGCAAAGTGGATGGACAAGATGATTCCGACAAATTTAATAGGTTTATTCATAGGGTCCAACAGGTACATCAAGAAGTACATGAACAATTAGAGAAGAGACAAGCCAAGTACAAGGCGAGGTATGACATGCATCAAGTTGATCATCATTTCCAAGTTGGTGATCAAGTATGGTTACATATCAACAAATAAAAAATTAAGGGTGAAGGTAAAAATATCAAACCAATCTGGTATGGTCCATTTGAGATTTTGGACAAGATTGGTACTAATGCTTTCAATTTAGATTTTCCATATTATATGAAAATTTATTTAGTGGTGAATGTTGAAAATTTGAAACTTTATGAGCCTGCTATGATTATGGATAAATATGAAGGTGTTTAGGTTCCGAAAGTTGATGGTTTTTCTCCTGAGTATTTATATGAGCTATAGAAAGATGTTATCCTTGACAAAATAATTAGGACTTCACAATGGGGTGATGCAGAGTATCTTCGAGTTGGTATTTGAGGGGTACATCCAAGAAAATCAAGATGGATAGAGATTGGAAAAGTGAGGGATATTTATCCTCACTTAGTTGTTGAGTAATCGAGACTTTTGGTGGTCCAAAAGGCTTCTAGTGGGAAAGAATGATCCAGGTGGATCTAAGAATGCTAAAAATTGATAGTCTAAAATGTTGATGAAAATGACTCCATTGTGTAGATCTCGACGAGATATTTCTAATGAAACTTGAATGAGATCAAACATATTTTGTATGAGGAAGATATGGTCTTCATAACTTTTGGCAAAACAAGTAAAATTGGAAAAGGCAGGTTGCATTTGGAATCATTGGAAGGATGATACGTGGCACTGTACGTATGACACGTGGAATGTACAGATGATACATGGAAGGTGACAAGTGGAAATACCACAGGTTGGTGTGGTGCTGACTATGTGTTGACTGGGTAGGTGACTATGTGTCAAAGTGGTTGAATCAAAAGGAGACACATGGCCCAATCAGAGCATGCCATGTAGAATTATCTAATTAGACTAAAAGAGTCTAGAAAATCCAATTTTTGAGGTCGAAGGGAATCAAACCTCCAAACTATATGGTAACAACCAACAAATTTACCTACTGGGCTACCATGCCACTTGTAAAAGGTGGCTGGCCATATTTTGTCTAAAGTTATATGATTTTGTATTCAATGATAATTGTGTTGGGTGGAGGGGTCAATCCTACGACCTCGAGTCGACAAACCCAATGTTCCGACTTTTGTGCCAATGAATCTTGTTATAAAGTCCACTAAGTAATATTATATTTAAGTTTTATTGAAACTCCCAATGGGAATATAACAACATCGAGTGGGTTTGGAACCTCGACCTCCACTATATAAACTCAGTGCTCAACCATTGCCCCACAATATTAGTTCATGCCCAAAAACTCTGCGGTTTTAGTTTGTGATGCTGTAATAGTTCCATTGGGAATTTTTGAGGGATACATAGACTGTTTATAGTCAAAGGATTCAGTTTTCCAAGGCAAAGCTGATTTTGACAGTCACACCTGAGTTTGTGCAGCAGATCAGAAGGTCATTTCAAAAACACAAGTTGAAGTTGTCATTGTATCAATAATTTTTGAGCATTAATAGAGCAGTCTCTCATTTGGATGCAGACCCAAATATGTAGCCCAAGATGGGTGAACCACATTATCAACTTCTGTATTGTGCCTTGTTATTTGTTGTTTCTAATTCTCTCAATTTCAACATTTTTATTTCTGCAAATAATTTATTAGTTAATGATGTTTTGTATAAGTAAGGGGATTCACATGTTAATTTGCAAATAGTCATAACAATCATACTTTTCAAATCAGATTGGATGTTAATGCATTTCTAAGAACTATTTTGACATCTAAGGATTTTTGGGTCAAGTTGGTATTAGAGCCAAGGTTTGAAAAGTATTTGCAAGTGAATGCTTACGAGGTCCAAATCCAAGTGAGGTGAAGGAACGCTTGAAGACCTCAACCCAACAATTCAAAGATAATTTTGAAAATGAGGAATGAAATCCAAAGGAGGAGAAGATCCTACAATGAGTCTCTAGGATATGACGAAGGCAATTCTCAAGATGAAGACAATGTTGGAGGAACTGTACCATAGGGGTCTAGGAGGAGCTGAAACATCGGTAAAAGATGAAGGAGAAGGAGGAGGTGAAGAACCTCCATAGCCTCCTTCACCCCCATCATCATCATCTTAATCTGATGAAAGTGAACATTCTTCTCATAAGAAGAAGCCTTCTAATAAGTCTTTTCATGCTCATGCTCATGATTTTCCTTTATTAAAGTTATATGTAAAGTTTGATTTGTCGATTTGTGATGGAGAATTGAATGTAAAAAAGTTGGATAATTGGATCAAATAGATTGAAGTATATTTCAAGGTACAAAAAATTGTGGATGACACTGCCAAGATACAATTGGCTTCTCTCCATCTGGGAAACACAACTTTGAAATGGTGGGAGAGTAAGACACAAACTGATCTCATCCAACAGGGTAAAATAATTTCTTCTTGGGATGAATTTACTGCTGCATTAAGAAAACAATTTTTTCCATAAGCTTATATGCAAATAACAATAATTGATTGGAAACATCTAGAACAAGAAAAAGGGAAAAATGTTCAGGTATATACATATGAATTTAAGAAGAAAACATTGTCTTTAGGAATTCCATTATATACTCATGAAACTCTTCTAAAATATATTGGTGGTAATCATTCATATCTTCGACATACTATATTAATGTTTAACCCTACTAATATTGACGAAGTGTCAGTACAAGCTACTCATCTTGAAGCTAGCAAGGGAAAGCATGTGTTTGAGGATATGAAGCCACATAAATTTAAGAAGCAGTTGAAGGGAAAAAGGAAGAGTAAGAAGTCAACTACAATGAACAAAGTTGAAGAGAAGGTTACATATTTTCACTACAAGAAGAAAGTACACGAGGAGGAAAAGTGTTGGAAGATGCATTTAGAGATGCTACCAAAGAAGTTCCAGGACAAGGGGAAACAAAAAACTATTGCAATAGCCCAACAAGAGTTGGGATCTGATTTAAGAGATGATACTAAAATCACAATAGTGGGAAGTAAAGGTATATCTACTACTAGTTCTAGTTCTTTAGTTCAATCTTCTAAATT
This sequence comes from Picea sitchensis, assembly GCA_010110895.2. Lineage (NCBI taxonomy): Eukaryota > Viridiplantae > Streptophyta > Pinopsida > Pinales > Pinaceae > Picea > Picea sitchensis. The sequence goes on along the minus strand of SNQJ01S0053554.1, from coordinate 8,267 downwards.
GGAAAGTGTTCTTAATCAAAAGAAACAAAGTGAGTTTTTTCATATAGGGGTCATATTAAAGCATAAAAATATATATACTTTGTTTGATAGTGGATCTCAAGTGAATTTAATATCTGAAGCAATTGTTAAGAAGTTGGGTTTAAAGACCACACCTCATGTGAAACCATATCCATTGGGTTGGGTGTGTGGGGATAGTTGCAAGTAACTAAACAATGTAAAATCAGATTTCCAATTATTTCCAAGTTCATTGATGAGGTCGAGTTGGACATAGTGCCACTTGAAATTTGCGATATTGTCTTGGGTAGTACATACTTATATGATAGGAAATCCATATTCTATCTTGAAGAGAACAAGTATCACCTTTTCAAACATGGGATTGATTATATTGTTAGAGCTCATCATATTAAAACTAATGTTTCTTTAGTGAGCACAAGACAAATGAAGAGACTTGTAAATGCTAGTGAATATTTTATTTTCATGATGGTGAAGAAAAAAGAGAAATATGTATCAGATGATTTTCCAGGTTGTGATCTAGGTCACAAGCAGGAATTGGTAAATATTATTTCTAACTATGATGAGGTATTTCAGGAACCTACAGGGTTTCCTCTCAAGAGGGGAGTCAAACATGAAATTTATTTGCAGTAAGATGCTCCTCTTTCTAATATTGGTATTTATAGATCATCAATGATAGAGAGTGCACATATAAAAAAAAAAGACAAGTTCAAGAGTTGCTCGATAAGGGAATCATAAGGCCAAGTTCCTCTCCATGTGGATCTCTTATTGTGTTGGTTCCAAAGAAAGACGATGCATGGGAGTTGTCTTGATGCAACGAGGTAAACCTATTTGTTAACATTTTGAAAATTTTACTCAAGCAATAATTAAATATCCAACATATGATAAGGAACTGTATGCTTTGGTACAAATTCTTAAAAAGTGGAATCATTACTTAATGGGGAAGGAAACAATAATTCACATAGATCATCAACCATTACAATATTTTCAATCACAAACCAAGCTACAAAAATTATGACACTTTAGATTAATTGTTTTCTTACAACAATTTCATTAGGTAATTAAGTATAAGAAGGGAATTCTTAAAAAAGTTGTAGATATTTTATCAAGACCAATAGTCAATGCATCTACAATACTAAAGCATAATTCTTTAGCTCATGAAAGTTTTGTTGAAGAATATGCTAGAGAAGATGACTTTAAAGATGTGTATGAAGCTCTAACTCATGGAAATCAAAATAAAGAATTGTATTATCATGTGCATGATAATTTATTGTATCTTGGAAAGCTTTGTATACCCAGGGATGAAAGAGAAAATGTAATCAGGGAAGCCCATACATATCTAATTTCTGGTCACTTCGGGGTAGGAAAGACAGTAGCAAAGTTGCAAAGATATTGTTATTGGCCTCGAATGAATGAAACATTTTCCAAATATGTAAAAGGGTGTGTTTTGTGTGCCAGAAGTAAGCCTAGCAACATAAAATTGGGGTTATATACACCACTTCCAGTACCTTCTCAACCATGGAAAAGTGTGTTTATGGATTTTATGGGGGGTTTACCGAGGTCCATAATAGGTCATAATTACTTATATGTCGTAGTGGATAGGTTCAACAAGATGTGTAAGGTGTTCAGGTTTCGACAGTTGATGATTTTGCTCCCGAATATTTAGATGAGCTGTAGGAAGATGTTATCCTTGAAAAAAGAATCAGGGCTTCATGATGGTTTGATGTGAAGTATCTTCGAGTTGGTCTTAAAGGGTTACATGCAAGCAAATAAATATGGATAGAGATCAATAAAGTGAGGGAGATTTATGATCACATAGTTGTTATGTAATCTATACTTTTGGTGGTAAAAAAGGTTTCGAGTGGGGAGGAATGATCCAGATGGATCTAAGAATGCTAAAAAAATGCCAGTCTCAAATGATGATGAAAATGAATCCATTGCGTAGATCTCGACGAGATATTTCCAATGCAACTTGATCGGGCTTGAACATATGTCGTATGAGGATGATATGATCTTTTGAAGTTTTGGAAAAATATGTAAAAATGACAAAAGGTAGGTGCCACGTGGAATCACTGGGAGGATGACGTATGACACTATATGAATGACACGTGGATTGCGTAGATGACATGTGGATTGTACAAATGACACATGGTAGGTGACAGGTGTTAGTACGATAGGATAACATGGCATGTTGACATGGTGGTGACTATGTGTTGAATGGGCAGGTGACTATGCGTCAAGTGGCCTAATCAGAAGGTGACATGTGGCCCAATCAGAGCGTGTCATATGGCACCCTCCAATCATACTAAAAGAGTCTAGAAACTTCAATTTTTGAGGTCGAATTGAATCAAATCTCTTACCTATATGGTAACAACAAACAAATTTACCAATTGGGACACCATGCCTCTTGTAAAGTCATATTCAAGTCATATGTTGTTGTATTAAATGAAAAAGCATAGAGTGGAGGGGTCAACCCCACGACCTCCGACTGACGAACCCAACGTTTCGACCGTTGTGCCAACAAATCTTGTTACAAATTTCACCAACGAATATTATATTTAAGTTTTATTTAAATGCCCAATAGGAATATAGTGGCATTGGGTGGGTTTGAACCCCTAACCTCTGCTATATAAATTCAATTCCCAACCATTGCACTGCAATGTTAGTTCGTGCCCAAAAAATTTACATTTTTAGTTTTGTGATGCTGTAATAGTGCCATTGGGTATTTTTGAGGGATATATAGAGTGTTTACAGTCAAAGGATTCAGTTTTTCAAGGCATAACTAATTTTAACAGTCACACCTGAGTTGGTGCAGCAAATGAGAAGGTCATTTCATAAACATAAGTTGAAGTTGTCACTGTATCAATTATTTTTTAGCATTAATAGAGTGGTCTCTCATTTGGAAGCGAAGTCGGAGACGTAGCCCAAGATGGGTGAACTCCACGATCAACTTGTGTAATGTGCCTTGTTATTTGCTTTTTCTAATTTTCTCAATTTCAACATTTGTTTTTTTGCAAGTAATTTACCAGTTAATGAGGTTTTGGATAAGTAAGGGGATTCACATGTTAATTTGCAAATAGTCATAATGGTCATAATTTTCGAATCAGGTTGGATGCTAATGTATGTTTAAGAACTAATTTGACATCTAAGGATTTTCGGATCAATAATGGTGTGTGGGATGTGCACTTGCGAAGTAATTGCTTGAATCAATTGTTGGTGCTAGCTATGAAAAAGATCATCGTGGGACTTTCGGGTGGCAGGATCTTTTCTCTCGTGTAATCGAAGGAATCAAGAAGCATCAAAGGCATGTCCACTCCCAACAAATTGTTCAAAACCCATAGGGGGCCTTCAAAGAACCATGGAAAGGAGAAGTTGTATCCAACTATAATGAAAGTATTTCTCGGAATATTGGGCATCCAAACAATCCTTAATGAACTCATTCAGTACATACCGGGCCTAGTCCATATGAACACTTGCTACGCACCACTTAGCTGCAATGACCACCCTTAATGGGCACTCCTCCTTTGTATAGGTGTGTTAGATCTTATAGGTTATCAATTGAGTAACAAATCTAACCAGTCAGGCGTTGATATATGAAATTAATATTCCACGCCTTCCATGGCATGTACTGTACGTGCCATATTTTTTGTGCTGGGTAGCATTTTTAGTGGCTAAGAAATTTTATGGCTCATCTCCATGCATGGGTAAACCAATGAATTTTCATATTTCTACTTCATCCGCTAGGTATTTTCGTCCCAAACACAAGTAGCCACTGTGTAGACGGGTGAGTAAAAAGTGGATGTAAAGGGTCACCATCCTTCTATGCCCAAAGTGAGGGAAATCAACCAAAGACATGATTACAACTTGTCAAGGGGGTTTAGCCCACTGTTGGGTGAGCACTAACAACTTATCATCTACATAGTGAACTGTGCATGCATAATTGTGAAAGACTAGGGTGGAGAAATGAATCGACAAGAGAACCATTTTTTGGACCGTTTCACGCTTCCACATGTCCTTCTTAACGTTGGGGGGTTAATACCTAAGGTTCTTCCAAAGTTTTTCAACAAAAAACCCAAAGCATCAACATATCAATCTTCAACCAAGGTTGAAGAAAGTCTCATCCGAGATGCTATAAGGATCAGATAGACCATCTGGTCTTGTGTTGGGGATTAAGGGATAAAAACTTAGAGATCCGCCTAGGTTGAGATTCATAAATTCCATAGCTAACAAATTACTATTATTAATATGAAAAAATAATACACACATATCCAAATGCCACATGAGTAACACATGATAGATCAAAATCAATACAACTTTATTATTCTCCCCATTCCATTAGGCACATGAATACATTAAGAAAAATAGACTTGACAACAATAAAGTCTCATATCCTCTTTAGATGATTCCCCATTTTTACAATACATTACACCATGTGCATCCTTTTATACCTTAGACATATGACATAGTCGGATTTACAATCAGAAGCATTACAACATTATAATACTACAGAGGCTCAAAGTGAGCTCTTCAACAATAGATAACAACAATGACCTAGTAAATCAACTCAAAAACCCTTTCTTTGTTGTCATCCTTTTATATCCTTCTTGGCTCTGGAGATCTATCTCTTTCAATTATGCTCCACTTGCTCTACTGAGTATCAACCTTGCATGCTTCCATCAGATGCTTGCATTCAACGTATCCTTTTTGGAACCGGGGAAATCTTAATTTCCTTTCCATCTCATCTTTTGTATGCTCCACGTTCCCTTGTGTTGCTGGTAGTAATCATTCAGGGAGATCTCATGACAATTCCTTTCTTGATTCCAACATGCGTCTTCTTGATTTTATACGTGCATTGGCATAACTGGACTTTTGCGCACATTAACAAAACTTGTCAAAACTTGATCCGATGCACACTTTTTTATCAATCCTCATGCATTGACTGGGGCACACATAAAATTGGAATGAGTGCACACAACTTCATTTGTGCACACACAAGATATTATCTCAAACTTTTGGGTTCTAATAGTAGTTCTTGAGGTTGTTAGTAAGCTGGTAGATCTGCAATCATTGTAATGGTTATGTAGAGATAAAAGGGAATGAATGCAAACCAATTAGTTAGTCTACAATTGGATATTGTTGGTAATGATGTAGTCTTTCTGATGTAATACAATATGAGAGATAAATTGGATTTATATATGAGTGCATCATCTCTAGTTCGAGTCTCAATGAGTCTCTAAGAAGGCTACGACCATTTATGTATCTAAATTTTTATCTATTGATGATTAATGAAAAGAATGAGACCTCAATTGGTACTTTTTGTCATGATATCTATTATGGATGAATGCTTTCTATATATGTTAGACTGTGAGTCACATATATGAATGTTGATGTGAATGAGTAGGTTCAAATGTATTGTTCTCTATTATGTGTTTTCTATTTGCAATATTCCTTCATGTAATGCACAATTGTTCGGTCTCTTTGATTATCATGAGAATCTTGGGTGAGACGTTATTCAATTCCTAAATATTGAATATGCTGAAGCTAATGGGGTTTTTGTTGGTGACATCTTTCGAGCCCTAGGTCTGAATCCCCATGCAAACAAATTGGTTCCGTTGCCGAGACCTAGAGATTTTGTGTTGCACATTTGAGTAAGGACATGACATAGAAGCCTTCAAGAAGAGAGATAAAATAATGCATATGTGAGAAAGAGGATGAATTCACACAGTGGGAGATGATAAATATGCAAATCAACCTTGAACGATGGAAACATAGGTACATATATTCAAATTTGCATGAAATTTTCTTTTTTGTTTTTCCTTGTTTATTTCATGAATGGGTAAAGAGGTAGACATAGATAAACCCTCTATGGAGAGCCCTAGAACCAATGGTTTGGGACGAAGAAGAAAAAACTCGATTGAAGTATTTGGATAATAATTTGGCCAGAGCCATTGATTTATGGTTTGAACAAGTTAAAGAAGGATACATTAATGAGTTTGCAGTTGAATGTAATGAATATTTTAGTAGTGTAGAAAGAAAGTTTGTAGTTGACCCTCAAGGAATATTTTTAGATGAAATCCCACTTTCGATCAAGATGTTGTTCATTAAGAAGGGGATGATGTGAATGGAGCCTGATAATATGACATCGTAGGCCCCTTCATGGAGAGGGGGGATGAAAATAAGGGGGAATAAGATGAGATGAGATGAAGAGAGAATGGATCCAGAAGAGTAAAGAAGAAGAAGAGTTGAGCTGAGGAAGTGAGTCAAGTGGGAAAACAAATAAGGGAGAACCAAGGGTGATAAATGAGTAGCAAGGAGATATAAGATGAAGGAAAGAAGAGGAGTTGTGCTAGAAGGGTGTGCAGGAGAAATATCTATGCCAAATAGAAGCGTAGAAGAAAAGAGGTCATCAAGGAGAAGCAACGTCGAGAATGAAGTATCAAGAGAAGATACCAAAGGAAGTAGCAATAGAGTTGTGGAGAAGAAATTCAGATCCCCTTTGATAATAAGAGATGTAGTTTAGTAAGTGGAGGATGAGTTGCAGAGTAGTAGCATCAGTGATGCAAAATATAGTGATGAAGGTGTCCTCCTAGAGAGTGAGGATAGCTTGGTTGTTGTAAGGAGGCTCACATTGCTCAATATAGGAAGCTCGTTTGGATTCACCAATAAAGAAGATGAGGTAGCATGGATTAACCTCCTCTTTGAGCCACCCCCCTTGCACATTTTAAAAGGAGAAGAAACAACCAAGGAATAAATTTTAGAAGCAATGAAAGTAGAAGATACAGGTGTAATAGAAACCAAATTTAGAAAAACTTCACAAGAAACATTGTCAGCAAGTAGCAACCAATCAGGAAGACAAAGTTACATTTAAAGTATGGCCACTTGGATGAGGGATGATTCATCCCTCAGGTTCCTTGTGTTTCATGGCATGGGAAAAGATTATGAAAAAAAAAATTGGTTTACATGCGGAGCGATCTAGTTTATGAATATGGTCACAACTGATGAAACTAAGATCACATATTTATAGACTACCTTCAGAGTTAGAGCTCTAACATGGTTTATGAAGTATAAGGTTATTTTTATAGTAGGATACGAAAGGTCCCTTACAGAGATAAAGAGAGATTTTCTTAGAGAATTCCAAAAGCCAAAACTGGTGTCTTTGTGCATAATAAATATTAAGGAGATTAAACAACATGTCAGAGAAATCATATGGGACTATGACCAATGATTCAAGATTCTACTAGATAGATTAACCTTCCAGATCTAGGATGTCCAACACAGAGAATGGTTCATTTTCATACTCCTCCCACACATTCAGGTCCCACTCACATAGCAGAAGGTGATGACTAATCCAAAATCCTTAGAGATTGCAATGCACCTGGAGTTCAATCTGGGAGGTAGACAAACATCGAAAGGCTTGGTGTATGTTCAATATCAACTTGTGACCCTAACCATTCAATTGAAAGGTATGGAAAAGGGGAAGGTGGTGCACAAGAATGTTTGGTGTAGCTTGTTCCATGTAGAAGGTAACTGTCAGAACGAGTGTCCCACAATGGAAAACTATATGGTGAATGGTGCACCAAACCCATTTCTTACCGATCCATAGATTGAATGGTGAAATATTTGTAGACGATGGTGCCATGTACCTCCCCATTTCCTGATGCTGCAGAAATATCAAAAGAATACACACACTTCATTTTGTGAGTTCTACAATACCATGGGGCATGATGTAAACAATTTCTAGTTGCTACAATTGATAAAAGAGCATAATGAAGATGCATATAGGGTCTAAGAGGAGAATAAGGGTGGAGATCGCAGAGGCTTATAGGGAGGCTAGAGTGGAGAATATGATAGAGGAAGAGGTAGAGTATATGGCGGGGGAGGATATAGGCCGCCCACTTTCTTTAACTATGGTGAAACAAGCCACTTGGTGTGGTTATGTACCAAGCTCTACGTGTTGTGTGGATATTTCCACAATGTAGACCATATCACAAAAGATTTCCTGGAGTTGGTGGTGATGTGGGAAGAGAAAAGCAGGTGTTGTAACATGGTGACTACTGAAATATGTGAAGAATAGAAGCTGAAAGAAGTAGTTGATGTACAGGTAGTAACCCAAGGAGGTATCCACACAAGAATCAACCTGAACATAGGAGAGTTCTCATAATAGAAATTAGAGGGAAAGATCAAGAAAGTAGCACATGCACCTCCCAAGTTTGATGCTACACAACAAAAGTAATTCCTGCATGATGAAAAAAAGG
>SNQJ01S0053553.1:212876-236861 GCA_010110895.2 Picea sitchensis | reverse complement strand
TGAGTCTCACTCAAAGTTTTCAAATTCAAATATCAAAGTGCATTCACCTTTGTTTCTTCCAAGTTCATTTAATTTTTGTCATACCGACTTATACCATCCATATAGAATTTGACAAAACAAACCCATTGTTAGATATTTTGTCCCTGATGTGCTTTCCATGAAGTGCGTGGTGTTTTTGAAACTCTAACAAATATTCGCCACATAGATTGATAACTACCCATTTTGAATATAATTTTTAGGAGCAATATTTCTTAAAGCTGATAAGTCATGAAACTTACCATTTCGTAAAAGATATTTCAACATATCAAACTCGACTTACCTAAATTTTCTTATGTAATCAAAGTTTTACTTGTAAATTTAAGTATTTTTTTTTTTCAAATTTTCAATTTTTCATATATACAAAATGTTAAATGAAATTTCAATTATTAAAAATAATTAAAAATTATTTTTAAAGAAAAAGAAACTTATTATAATTTAATTGTTAATGGGTTATGAAGACAAATATTATTGGTTGTTATCTATACATGTAGGTTGACTTATTACATTAAATTCGACATTTGAACTAACATTTGATGAAAAAGACATTTTAACATTGAAATTCAACGAAAAAATATAAAATTAGCATTTTTTATTTTGATTTTGATTTTGTCATATGTTGTTTAAGCAACGTGCATCCTCCAACATCACTTAAAAGACGCTAGTGATGTCGCTTAAGCGATGCCACATTTATTCAAGTTCATTTGTGTGTATAAAAAAAATGTCATCGAATTAACGTCGTTTGTGTGATTTTTTAATTCTTAATGATGATAATTCTATAGTTCGATGTGTCCGTTGATAACGTGTTTTTTTTCATGGCATTGAAAAGATGGTTGTGTAAAAGAAAACATCCCATTTTTTTGAAGAGTTTGGAGAAGGTGAAATTTTTCTACCCATAATCGAAATTTTATTCGGTTAAAATTTGTTAATACCATTAATTTGAATTTTCTATTTGTGAAATTCTTTGAGTGTATTCTTATTGTACTAATGAATGGATTGAATATTTTGTTGAAATAGAAAACAGTGTTAGATAACCTTAACTCAGGTGTTGGTGCATCCGACCAGTTGGCTTATATACAATCTCTTATCAATGAAGCATTGGCTCTCACCATAGATGTTGATTTTGATGAATGCATTTCTTTTACATATATTGGAAATCATGAGAAACCATCTCATAATCATCTCAAACTTTTTGATATTGTTGATGGGAAATGTTATTTCCCTTACACACAATGTAAAGACATGAAGAAAAGAAGAATTAACAGGTCAATAGCTAGCAAACATTGCTTAGAGCATGGGTATATGGAAGGGGGAAGATGATATCATCCCTTGGTAAGTAGTGAAAACATGTTTTATGTCATTTTTCAATAGTATTAAATATTTTAATATTTCGATATTAATTATATTAATTTATTTGTAATTACAAAGAGGAGAGCACCAATTCTTGGAATTCCAAATGTTACACTTCGTAGTAGAGATGGTGAGGGTGATGGAATTGAAGCCGATACCGTGGAAGAAAATGACACTGATATTATTGAGAATGAAGGCATAAATAGATTGATCTACGACGCCTTTGTTTCCATGGACGAGAATGCACATGTGAATGAGCTCTATGAAGATATTCATGATGTACCTCTTATTGATAAGGCACAAAAACTCTTATACAAAGACCCAAATACAAGTCTTCTCTTTTCTCTTTTGTTATTGGTCAACTTGAAGGTACTAAACAATATTTGAAACATGTATGACACAGATCTTAAGCTATGTAATATTTTTCTGTATATAAATATATAGTTTTGTCTTTTTTTTGTGATTGTAATATATAGGCCCTTAATATCCATTATTCAACATACTAATTTATTTTTTCTTGTAGATTGTTAGGTTATATTCTCCTCCACCATTAAATATTTTACCTTGCACATACTGAGAATTGTGTGCCATTATGAAATATATAGGAATCAAAATATAACATAATTGATGCATGTCCTAATGATCATATGATATCTTACGAACAACATGCATCAAACTTTGAATACCCCAAGTGTGGAATTAGTATATATTGAACTGAATAGGTAACAAATAAGGTTCCCTACAAATTTCTTCATCATATCCCCCTAATTGCATCTTTCCAATTATTGTCCAGGTGAAAAAACATAACGACGTTTATGAATTATCATGCATGGAAGAGAAGTGAATATGGTGTTATGAGAATGCCTAGACATGATTCTTAGTTTAGGGACATCGAGGAAAGATGGGGCATTTTTAAAGAGGAACCTTGTAATGTTAGAATTTTAATGACAACTGATGGTGTCAATCCATTTGGAGAGATCAGATCCATTTACTCAATTTGACCAGTTTTTGTTATAAACAAAACCCTTACTCCTTGGATGTCAATAAAGAGGGAGGAGTATAAAAAACATACAAATTCATTTTATTTTTGGTTACATTTTTTGCATGTACATGGACTTAATTATTTGTATTTTCAAATAACTAGGTAAGCACCAAGTTAGAGATATGGATGTATATATTGAGCCCCTTATTGATGAACTTTTAAATTTATGGATCGACATCAATATTTATGACATCTCCAAGCCAATTGGTCAAAAACAATTTTAATTCCATGGAATACTTACATGGACAATTCATGATGCACTGAGGTTTACACACTTTTTTGGTACGTAAAATTGCAATATAACTCTATATATCTTATATATCCTTTATTAATCATTTATTTATTTATTTAAATAAAACAAGTTATATATGATCTTGGCATGTACATGAGATAAGTAAAAACTTTTAATTGAAATGTTACTTGTAGAACTTGTTGACATTGGATTTACTTGAATTGTATATATTTTTGTTGACACATGATTTCTTTATACTTTTAGATGGTTTCCATCTAAATAATTCCATATAGAAGATATCAAGTTTTTGAAAAGAGAGATTCCTCGTTTAATGTGTGAAATGAAAAAGTATCTACCTCCATGTTTTTTCAATGCATATGAGCATTACCTCATACACCTAGTTGAGGAGATTGAAATATGTGGACCCGCACACACAAGGTCAATGCGGTTGGTGGGGAGGCATTGAAGGAATTGAAGGATTTTGTTAGAAAAAGATGATGTTAGAAGGTGTTACACATCCAAATTACTCATTTCAATGATGACCTATTGTCATCATTACAAGTGTCGCAAGTGTCGCATTGTAGCCACAAGTGTCGCAAGTGTTGCAGACATCATACAATCATATTGCCTATGTCATGTCTCAAATGACATCATAAAGAACACTTGAAGACACCCTGAGAGACTGGTTAAAGAAGGAGAAATCATTTGACAAAGAGTACAACGCCTTTGCCTCGAGAAAAACCACTTAAAAATGAATTTTGAAGGGCATCGCTCCCCCACCCACTAACAAGGAGTGTTAGCGCTCCCTGACCTTCTTTGGGGGAGCGTTGTAGCACTTTGTGCACCCTTCTGGGGGAGTGCTAGTTTTTTTTTAACGAAATCTTGGGCAACACTCCCCTACCCACTAGTAGGGAGCGCTAGCATTCATTTCCCTTATTTGGGGGAGCATTGTAGTGCTTTGTGCACCATTCTGGGGGAGTGTTATGTTGTTGAGAAAATCAGGGGAAGATCCCCCTTATCTCTGAAATCAATTCGATTCGCATATGAGGTCAAGGTTGGATCTTAGTGAAGATCCACAACTGATGGAAAAGGATCCTTAACCTATCCCAAGAATCTCTAAGGTGGTTAGGCCTCTCCAAGACTATATAAGGAGGCCTCCTCATGGTGAAAGGATGGAGTTTTAGAGATACCAAACTTATGATCTCATGAGAAGTGGTATTGAGGAGACATTGAAGGAATCAAACTTATGATCTCATAAGGGAGATAATCAGTGAAGCATAGTCATTTTGTTTGTGGATCATTTGAGCAAGGGGTTGGACAAGGAGAGGTTGGTGAGGCTGCTGCATCTGCATCAAAGGTCTGTAAGTTTCTCTATTGAGTTCTCATTAATACATGTTCTTGGCCTGTTTCCTTCAATATTGTGTATGCCTACATGAACTTGTCTTTAATGAATAGATCTAGTTTCAAACTAATCGTACTAGAATAGGAAGCATGCTTTGTCTTTGATTGGATTGCAGGACTTGTTGAAGAGCTTGCAGATCAAAGCTCAACTTGGAACTGGGCAAGGAAAAACATCGTAAAAAGGTACATGTTCTTCCTCTTCTCTATAGATTAGTTTAGCTAGGTTTAAAGGGATGACAGTGACCAAAGTTAGCACCTTTCTGTCTTGGTTATAGGGGTATAGATCCAAGAGGATGTTCACCTGTCCGCAGGGGGATTTTCCTGTAACAGAAATTGGCGACTCCATTGAGGAGCGAAGCTTTCAGTTTTGGTTTCCTTACTTGGTCTTATTTTTGTCCTTTGCTCACATTTATATATTATTCATGATGTGTTTTTGATTCTTAGATGTGTTGTTGGCTCTTGGATTCATCCCATACACACTCAATTTTTGGATTTTCCTGAGTTATTTATTTATTTATTTCTGGGCAAATTTTTGAGTTCTGAGAGGCCAACGCTTCCCTGCCTCTACTACTAGAGTGCTGACACTCCCTTGTAGGATCCCACAGAGCATTGAAATGCTCTGGTATGCTTGACACTAGAGCAGTGGTCTTTTTCTACTAAAAACCTTTTTGGGATTTGATCTCTGAGTCTAGTTTTTGCTCTTTCATCTACACAGGGTTATTATCATCTTAGTGTGTCTTTGTCTTGGCCTCTGACATTTTGATTTATAATAATTGATGATGTGTTGTTTGGATTTTTGACATTTTTATTCCTTACTTTCAGTCACTCTTCTTCCCTGATATTTGGAGTCGATCCACTTCTTTTTCACTTATCTGATTGAATGAAAGTTGTTGTAAGGAAATTCAGAGATATATGCACTGTTCCATTTGATATTTGAGGTCATTTTCCCCAAGAAATTACTCTTGTATTTAATTATACTTTCCCACATTTTAGATCACTTTAACTGTTTGATCATCATCCATTATCCTTCTCCTACCTTCACTAGCAATTTCACCAATTTTTATGCATTATGGGTGAGTTTTTCTTCTTTTTTTACTATTTTTTGAATTTCTAGGTGGATCAGCGCCCCCCTGTAGGCCATATCAGAGTGCTATCACTTGCCTACAATGATTTAGGGAGCATTGTAGCACTTTTTACCCTTGAGACAGGGAGCGCTGGTCTCCTTTTTGGAGGATTTTTGCCCTTTTCTGTTCATATTTTCTCAGCCTATTTTGTGGAAGTATTTACCCAGACTTTGTGATTGGTTTGTGAATTTATTTAGGTTGATATTTGGTTTTTATAACCCATTATTGTCCTGATTGGATCTTGAAATGTTTTCAGAAATGTGAAACTTCCTTTTCTAGCTGCTTGTTTTGTTGGGACAATTTAAGTGATTTCTCTTTCTCTCTATCTTTTCTTGGATTCTTCTTTGCATATTCTTGTACTCATTGAATGTTTGTCAGTTGTTGAATCATTGATTGAGTTCTTGTTAGAACAAGTATATACTTGTTTTCTTTCAATTCTCATTGCTTTGAGTGCCTGCTTTGTTTGAAACCTTTGTCGCTTCGTGTCTTTTGCATCTGCATTTGACTCTTTCTTCTGATTGAAAGTGTTGGAGCATTGAAGGATCTTAATATTCTTTATTTATACATTAGAATAAAAAAAATACCATACTTGCATTATTGATTTTGGGTAGTGAAACTAGCTTGCATTTGAAGTAGCGAAATTGCATGGTTTTTGGCATTTTAGGACATTGTGCATCTGGAATGATAAACGTTTTCTCCTTATCGTAATATAGATTTCATCGGAGTGAAATGTTTGCATTCTCATTTATTTGAATTGTTTAGAGTCGGTCAAAACATCATTTAGTCCACGCCATTTTCCTCTTGAGTAAGAAACAACCTTAAAATCAAGCGCTAAACTAAAATTTATCAGACATTTTTACATTTTATGTTAGCAAGCCTACATTAGCTTAAGGTGTAGGGCTTTGGAATAGGTTTAAAGGATAAATTTCCAAAGCTTTCAAACAAACTTAGTATCTTTCTTTAGGGAGAGAAAATCGAATTTTTGTATAAGCTTACTGGGATCCCCCTCTCACACAGGGGTTACGCGCGAGGTCGCGTTCGGGAGAGTTACAAAGATTATCCCTCTGTGGTTTAACCGTTTGTAGCATATCGTATATTGGGGTTTCTTCTTGAGGTTTAACTGTCTTCATTTTGTCTCGGTGCTTCGTGAATTCTGAATCCGTTCGGGGTCCTCTGGAGTTCTACCGATCCACTTGTCCTCAGTTCTCTTGAAGGATTTCAGACTTGTTATCCAGGAGCTGACTACAAGTTGGTGACCTTAGTGGCCATAATCTTCAGGGTCTTACATAAGGTGACGCTGAAGGGAAGTCTCACTGTACCTGGAACAGACATTGGTCAAACTCACTTGGGCTCCTTGGAGGGTAAATCCAAAATTACTACGTGGAATCTTGCACCAAGGCATAAGTCCATTAAGCAAGTCGCCAACATAACTGATCCACCCGCTCTATCCCTGCCCCTTCCTATATTGATCTCGCGATGTTGGATTTCATCACCAACTAGTGGTTTCATTGTGGGAAGTTTTGTTTGATTGTTTTCTTCTTAGATTCATAGCGTGTGTTGTTTGTTTTACTTTGTGGACCTTAGTGTTAATGGCATCAACTCCTGGGAGTACCAATGGAGGAACCCCTTGTCCCAGGGAACCTTTCACCTTTCCTTCTTTTGGAAACATTGGTCCTTTGTACATTGCCACATTGAGTCTTCCGAGACTCACCATCGGATTATCGGTTTGGTTGTTCCCCACTCCAGTGATCTCAAATATTCCCAGTGTTTCAGCTGCACCTAATGGTTCATATGTAAGTACACCAACCACACATCAACCTCATGTCAAATTTTATCCTTCTTCACCCATTAAGTCTCCTTCCCTTTCTCCTTCTTCCCCTAGTGAAAGCTCTAAAGCAAGTAGTCAGGTTGATAAGAAGAAGAACAGACATAAAGAGACAAAGAATAAGAACCTGAAAAGCACCAAGCCTCCAACCATATCAGATGTTGGATCTAAGCAACCGGCTACTATTAATCATACTGAGAGTGTTATGAGTTTGACAAGATTAAAATGAAGAATCTGAAACCCAAATTCCCTTGCAGTCTTTGTAAGGGTGACCACTTTTTGAGGGAATACCCTGGTCTTCCCAAGGTCTTATAAAAGTGGTCCTCCACATCATCAACCTCTGCTATACATGTTGGTGATGCCCCATCAGCTAGTGACATTAAGGTTGGTAAGAAGAAGACGACTGTCAAATTTCCTTGTATGTTATGCGAAGGTGATCATTATTCTCACCTTTGTCCTCATATGGACGAGGCTTCTTCTCTTTTGGAAAAGATTCAACTTCCAACTGGTTATCGTAATATTTCCCCCAACCATCATTAGTTGATGGAGTGGTCAATCCGGTTCTATCCCCGGTCAGTCCGGTTGATCAGGTGGTCAATCTAGTTTCATCCTCGATTGAACCACTAACCAAAGTAGTTGATCCAGTTCCATCATCAATCAACCCCAATTTTCATCTGAAAAGTGAAACCCAAGTGATTGATCCAGTCCTGTCATTGGTTAGTCCCACCCTTCATCTGAAGAGCACTAACGTGGTCAATACCACTCCTCCTCTGACGAGTGCCAAAGTGGTTTCTCTGGTCCCTTCATCGGTCAGTCCGGTTGATCATGTCGTCAATCTCGTCACGTCCTAAGGTGAACTAGTTGACAAAGTGGTTGATCCATTCCCATCCTCGGTTAATCCCAATCTCCTGCCAGAGAGTGAAACCCAAGTGGTCGATCCATTTCAACCCATCGACCCCATTATCCCCTTGGAGAATGAAACCCAAGTGGTTGTTCTGATCTCATTTTCAGTCGATTGTACTCTCCCATTAGAGAGTAAACCCGATTCTGCCCATGTTTTTCTCGTTGATACAGAATTTATCGTGTTGGGGGGAATTCCTCCCTCTCCCGCGAAACCCCCTCCAAGTAATGAGGCCATCCTTTTTGATTGGGGTGTGCTAACTGAACCTTGTCTTCCCTCTCACATTCCTTTCAATATTACAGTACAAGTTTGTGGTTGGGACATTTCTCATGAGCTGATAGATGAAGGTTCGTCTGTTAGTATTTTGTCCTCTATTGCTTGGCAAGATTTGGGTTATCCTTAGCTTGTGTTAGCTACCCAGACTCTGTTCTCTTTTAACAGAAGAACCAGTCACCCTTTAGGGATCCTTACCTAGTTTCTCGTAACTTTGGGGGGGGAAACTATCTGTATTGATGTTATGGTAGTCTAGGATCCCTTGGATTTCGATTTACTCCTTGTCTATGCCATGAAAGCTATTGTGTCCACTTTTTTTCTTCTGATATATTTCCCTCACGATGGAAGAATTGTGGCTATTGATCAACTTTCATGCATTGGTGTTGACTTGATTTCCAACCCAATGACCTCCCTAAACGGGTCTTCTATGTAGTCAGTATCACCCCTGCCATAGGTCAATTATGTGGTGTTGTCTCCCATTACTTCAAATTCTGATGACTTAGATATGGTAGTTTAGATGGTGATCTCTTCGGTAGGGCTATTTGAGCCTGATCTCCTTACCCCTATCATGGACTTCGACATGTGTTCATTCCAGAGTGTTTTTCTTCCGTCCAGTGAAGATCTCTTGGAAGCCATGACCGAGTTTTGTCCCTTGACATGGTGTCCTTCCAGAGCGCTGTCCTCTTAGGAGCCATGATCAAGTGAAGTTACAAGAATAGTTTCTCTTCTCTGTGGCAAGATCATTAAAAAAATAAACAGAGGCTACAAGCATAGTTTCCCTCTCTGTAGCAAGCTCGTTAAAAATTGAAACAGAAATCTGGGGATTGAACCCGGATCCTTGAGCATAGTTCTTTTCATGTGTCAAGCTTGTTAAAAAATGAAACAGTCACCTCTCCCATTAGGTCGAGTCTTTCGCTATATCTCTTAGATGTTGAGTTGAGTCTTTCGTTAGGTCTCATATTTGAACCTTCCTTTCATCCACCCTTATCATTTTTCTCCATCTAGTACATAAATTGGTGACAACCTCAAAGTCTGTGAATGAATTGAATCTTGGGGGGCATGTCTCCAACCTTTGATTATCATTTTGGATTTAAGCCACTAGCTTTTCAAGCTGGGGGCAGAGTACCAATGTTCCATGGGTATCCCAACCTTTGGAAATTACATTGGGAATTTACAAGCATAGTTTAATTTTGTTTCAATCTTGTGTAAAAATGAAACCAATACCGAGCTTAGTCTTCATTCTTTCTCTCGCTCGTAAATACATGAGAATGTAACCAAGTATACTTTTGTCACTTTTTCAGACTCGTAAAGGTTATATGAAAAATGAACCCCCTGGAGTCTCCTTTAATCTCTTTTCAGACTCTCTAAACATGAAAAGATTGTCGAGTGATCTTGCTTCCTTTCACACTCGTTAAAAGGTTTGAAAGGGTGTCTTGTGAGTGGTAGTTTATCTCTTTTCCGGCCTCGTGAAACTAAAATTATGAAAAAGGACAACCCTAGAGTCTCCTTTAAGTACTTTTCAAACTCTCTAAACATGCAAAAACCACCGAGTTTTCCTTCTCTGGACTCGCTAAACTATACATTGAAGGGCCAATACGAGACCAAACCCTTACTTCTTCTAGTTCGTTAAACAAAGGAAGAGGGACTTACTGAAGGTGAGTTATATCGAGCATGCTTTACCCTCCTCGAGCTTGTTAAATTAAAAAGAGGTACTCATCTATCTGGATGGGGTAAAATTTTTGAAGGAAGAAAGGCAAGCAGTTTTTGAAAACATCACAAGTCACTCTTACAATTGCCCTTGAAAATGACACTTTGTCTTTGCATACGTTTTTATCCACTGAACCTCTACACTGAACCAATCCTCTGAGTTCTCTTTACTCCTTTGGGTCACCCGACAAAAGTCACAGTGTCCATTGCATCATCATGTTTTGGTCCATGTCATGTTTCTGCTATTGTGCCTCAGTGTTCAAGGAAAGTATCTTCCTCGAGAGTCAACCATCACAAATTTCCTATTTTAACACCCGTGTCAGTCCATTCCCATCTGATTCGCCACCTTATATCTCTATGTCAGTTTCATGTCATTGATGGGGGATACATCAAGGCCCTCCTTTGACGAGTCTATTCCTATCAACTTCAACACATTATCCGAGAATTAGACTTAGAAACCAGTTAGTACCTTGGGACCTGCATGCCTCAATGGTAGGCCTCCTCACTTCTGACAGTAGGTTTACATCATTGACCTATGATCAGATGATTCCACGAATATTCGACTTCAACTCATCTATTCACATTCATTGGAATGTACTAGGGTAACTTGGGAATCATTGACATCGATGGTGATTTCCCCCACACTTGTTAATGGTTTACATCATTGACTGATAATCAAGTGGTTTCTTCCATGTTCGACATCAGGAAATATATTCACATGGTTAGATTCATACTACATCGGGATCGGTAAGAATACCCTGAGTTGAGTGATCACTCTGATATGTACTTTGCCCAGGTTGCGACGAAGTTTTTCTTGAATATTGACACATATACTGTCACATAGATCCACTTTGTATTGGTATGTGGCTATGTCTTGTCGTCTCATAGATCCACTATTTATTTTTCATGGCTATGATCAGTTCATGTCATGGGAGTATAGATCCACACTGTATCTTCGGTGGCTATACCTTTTTATTAATATAATTATGGATCTGCAGTGTATCTTATGGTGGCCATACCTTGAAAGTCTTTATCACTCAAGAATAGGTATGCCTGCCTTGGGTTTGAAACATATCATAACATTTGTCTGATGGTTGTATGCATCTTCTACCAGGTTCTCTGAGTCCATACCCTTGCTCGAAAAAGTCTACAAAGTACTTCAGTCATCAGTTTCCATATTCTAACTTCGTACTTTGGGGGGCAATCTGTTACACATCAAAGTTACTCATTTCAATGATGACCTATTGACGTCATTACAAGTGTCATAAGTGTCTCATTTTAGCCACAAGTGTCGCAAGTGTCGTAGACATCATACAGTCATCTTGCCTATGTTGTGTCTTGAATGACATCACAAAGAACACTTGAAGACACCCTCAGAGACTGGTTAAAGAAGGATAAATCATTTGACAAAGAGTACAAAGCCTTTTCCTTGAGAAAAACCACTTAAAAATGAATTTTGAAGGGCAACGCTCCCCCACCCACTGACAGGGAGTGCTAGTGCTCCCTGGCCCTCTTTGGGGGAGCGTTGTAGCACTATGTGCACCCTTATGGGGGAGCGCTAGGTTGTCTTTTAGGAAATCTTGGGTAGCAATCCCCTACCCACTAGTAAGGAGCGCTAGCGCTCCTTTCCCTTATTTGGGGGAGCATTGTAGCGCTCTGTGCACCATTATGGGGGAGTGTTATGTTGTTGAGAAAATCAGGGGAAGATCCCCCTTATCTTTGAAATCAGTTCAATTCGAATCTGAGGTCAAGGCTAGATCTTAGAGAAGATCCACAACTGATGGATAAGGATCCTCAACCTATCCAAATAATCTCTAAGGTGGTTAGGCCTCTCCAAGCTTGTATAAGGAGGCCTCCTCATGGTGAAAGGATGGATTTTTAGAGATACCAAACTTATGATCTCATGAGAAGTGGTATTGAGGAGACATTGAAGGCATCAAACTTATGATCTCATAAGGGAGATAACTAGTGAAGCATAGTCATTTTGTTTGTGGATAATTTGAGAAAGGGGTTGGACAAGGAGAGGTTGGTGAGGCTGCCACATCTGCATCAAAGGTCTGTAAGTCTCTCTATTGAGTTCTCATTAATACACGTGCTTGGTCTATTTGCTTCAAGATTGTGTATTCCTACATGAACTTTTCTTTAATGGATAGATCTAGTTTCAAACTAATCGTAGTAGAATAAGATGCATGCTTTGTCTTTGATTGGATTGCAGGACCTATTGAAGAGCTTGCGGATCAGAGCTCAACTTGGAACTGGGCGAGGAAAAACATCGTAAAAAGGTACATCTTCTTCCTCTTCTCTATAGATTATTTTAGCTAGGTTTAAAGGGATGTTAGTGACCAAAGTTAGCACCTTTCTGTCTTGGTTATAGGGGTCTAAATCCAAGAGGAATTTCACCTATCCGTAGGGGGATTTTATTGTAAAAGAAGGAATCAATGGTTGAAGGTTATATGGTATATTATTCCACTGTGTGTTTTAGTGAGTATTTACCCGAAGTAGTGAGGGACATTAATGTGCCTCTCCTTTGGTATGTCAATTCCACCAACAAAATTGAAAGGGAGGTGTTTTTGGTGAAAGGTAGATGGATAAATGTGAAAGGTATTATCTTTTATTGTAATTATTATCTTTGTACATATTTTTTCAAGCTTGATTGATGCACGAAATCTATTTTTTTTCTTCATCTAGGTAGTGGATAGTGGATGAAATGAATTTTTACATTGAAAATAATCTTTGACCAGATGAATATATGGATGAAGCGATGCAATGAAGTTTACCATAGCTTATATATGGATAAAATGATGCAATGAACTAACCTTCCACAAATAATGAGGAAAAAAATCTTCTCAGGAACCAACCTATTACAAAAATGAGGAAACCAATCCTTAGTGAGATTTGACCTACCCTAGCACCACCCTTCTACCCTAAACTCATAAAAATCTGTTACACCTTAATATTTCAACACATCCTGACAAATTTACGTTTATGTTTCTATGAATTGTTACAATATCATCTTCCACCTCACTTTGCGCACGTGTCCATGATTAGAACACATCCATACTTATACTAATTTTCCTGAGTTCACCTTCTTGTATGTGGACATGTAACAATTACAATGTGGGCAAACTTTGACCACATCAAAATCTTGTCAGTTACTATTTTCTCTAAATAAAGTATGATGGCTATATTCTGGACAAACTTTGACCATATTAAAATCTTTTCAGTTACAATTTTTTCTAAATAAAGTTTTGAACACATGATTGTTATATTGTAGAAAAAAATTGACTAAATCAAATGGACCAAGTATTCCTAGGAGTGTGCTCTAGATTATCTGAGCATGTCCTGAAGAATGACACAATAATTTCATTATGGTATACAAAGCATCCACTGCGCAGATAGAACCAAAGAGGAAGACTCAAGTCAAAAGTCTTCATCCTGTTGCAGTTATCCTACAATGTTCTTACTAAATTACCCCATCACACTGTAAGTTCCCCCGGTGACTCGTTCTATCACATTCTACTTCAGACTTCATCTCGTCACACTCCACTACACCATTCGTCGTACTATCTCAAGGTGCCTTGCATAGCTTCATCTACGCAATATTCTACACACTCCATCATATTTCATTATGTCACTTGTCACTTTCTCAAAACATCGTCGCGTTGCGGCATAAACATCCGCATAGTCATTCCGCTATCGCCAACAAGGGAATTTTTCGCATTCCACTTTATTTCTAAACTGCATCATAGGTTATCCTCCTATTATGTGTGCACTCCTAGTAGACTCANCAATCATTGATGTGATTTATTTTGCATTATTGATCCCTTCGACCTTCAATCCTTCTATGCACTTCTATTTTCAACCTTTCACGATTTGTTCTAGGAGTTCCATTTCATGTGGATATGTAATAGTATGGTAGAAAGAATCCTTCCATGCACTTCCTATGCATGTGAACCATACTGTCTATGCACACTTCCTCTTCCTATGCACCATGTTGACATCAATGACAATATATGCTCAACAAACTCGCCCTTTGTCATCAATGGAAACTCTTATTGTCAAGTTTCTCCCTTATCAGTGTGTTACTCTGGCCTTCACCCACCCTTGTTGTATGATCCTCTTTGTCATAGCTATATCTTTCTCCCCCTTTGAAATCAATGGAAAAGGGAACTGTCATTCTAACTATACACATCCTGAGAGTGAATCCCCCTATCAGAATGTTGTATTGACTGATGCTCAATTTATTTCACTGCTCCCCCTGAGGCTGGGCGGGTCTTTCAACAGCCTCCAACGTGTCATGAAGATTTATGCGCTTGAATGAGGAGTGGGAAGGACTCCCAACTTATCTCTGAGGTAATCAAAAGCATCCCTAGGTAATGGCATGATAAATATATCTACAATGTGCTCTTTGGAAGAAACATATTATAATTTAACCACCTGATCATGAACCTGTTCTCTGAGAAAGTGATACTTGATGGGGATATGCTTATTTTTAAAGTGTTGAACATGATTTTTGGAGAGGTTAATATAACTTGTATTGTCTCACATGAAAAAAAAAGGTTGATCATAGGGAACTTGAATATCCTTGACATTGGTCTTTATCCGCAAAACTTGCATACAATAGGATGCTGCAACTATATACTCTGCTTTAGTTGTAGAGAGAAAAATGGAAGCTTGTTTCTTGCTGAGCCAGGATACTAAACAATTTCCAAGGAAGAATGCAACTCCACTAGTTCTTTTTCTATCATCAATACTTCCTTCCCAATTTGCATCTGTATAATCTCTGAGAATGAGGTCTGTTTTTTTTTATACCACAATCCATTATCAATAGTGCTTTTCAAATGCCTGGATATTATTTTGACTGCAAGAACAAGAGTTTCCTTAGGATTGGCTTGAAATCTACTTACCAGACCCACTTCTTGTATGATGTTAGGCATTGAAGCTATGTGATAGAGTAAAATTCCTATCATAGACCTGTACATGGTATGATCTACTTTTGGAGCATCATCATCATTATTGATTTTACAACTGGTAGTCATTGGAGTGCTTCCTAGTGCGCAATTTTCCACGCCAAATTTCTTTAATATTTCCTTGAGATATTTACTTTGGGAAATAAAAATTCCTTTTTATGATTGATGAATTTGTAAGCTAAGAAAGAAGGAGAGTTCATCTTGTTGCATTGTAGCTGCAAACTTCTTGCTCATTAGTTCAATGTTACTACCAAAAATAATATCATCAACACAGACTATGATAATTAACAAGTCATTACCTTCATCCTTGATGTATAATTTTTTATCAGTTGTTCCCTTTCAAAAACCATGCTGGTGCAGATACCTGTCGAGCCTTTAATACCAAGATCTTGGAGCTTGTTTTAGCCCATACATGGGTTTCTTTAAGAGACAGACATAATCCTTTTTTTCAGTTAGTAGAAAACCTTCTAGTTTCTCCACATAAACTTCTTCCTCAAGATCACCATTCAAAAATGCTTATTTGACATCCATCTGGTAGAATTTGAAATTTTTGTAGCATGCAAAAGCCAAAAACATCCTGATCGCTTCAATTCTTGAGACGTGGGAACAAGTTTCTTCAAAGTCCACTCCTTCGACTTGAGCATACCCTTGGCATACCAATCTATCCTTGTTTCTGACTATATGTCCATATTCATTTAACTTGTTTATGTATACCCATTTAGTGCTAATTACATTCTTGTCATTTGGTCTTGGGACAAGATCCCATGTCTTGTTTTTCTCTATTTGGTCTAGTTCTTCATTCAAGGCTTTGACCCAATGGTCATCCTAACTTGCTTGTGAAATTGTTTTGGGTTCAATCATGGACAACACTGAAAAATTTTCATAGGTAGATGTATCTATAATTTTTCTTCTATTTTGTACACATATTTCCTTATTTCCAAGAATCTGAATTTTTGGATGGTGTTTTTGAACATACCTTAATGTGGTCTTTGGTTGTGATGTTTCCATTCTCTCTTCTTTTGAATCCTCTATTTCTTGATCCTCATTCATGTTGTCATATTGTGGCTCATCATGATGTTGGTGTCTCATCGGATGAAATGGTCCTTCATCTACGATTACATCTATACTTTCAACTATCGTGTAGAGTCTTTTGTTGTAGCACTTATATACTTTACTTATGGAGGATTATCCTAACAAGATACCTAAGTTGTCTTCATTTCTTTTAATGTAGCATTTGCTGCAAAATATTTTGAAGTGCTTTATTGATGTTGGTATGCCATGCCATAGTTCATAGGGGGTTTGATCACTATTTATCCTTATGTGCGCCTTATTGAGAATGTTGAAAACAGTTTGAACAACCTATCCCTAAAAGGTTATGGGTACTTTTGATTCATCAAGCATGGCCCTGGACATTTCTTGAACTGTTTTGTTCATCCTTTCCACTACTCCATTTTGATGAGGGGTTCTAGTAATAGAAAATTGTCTCTTGATCCCATGTTTTTCAAAAAAACCGTTGAATTCATCATATGTGAATTTTCCTCCTCTTTCTAACCTTAGGCATTTGATTTTTAAGTCTATTTCATTTTCTACCTGTGCTTTGAAGATTTTTAATTTTCCCAAAGCCTCGAATTTATGCTTCAACAATCCAACCCAATCCATTATGGTATAGTAATCAATTAACAAAATGAGATATCTTTCACCTCAAGGAGATTGCATACTAGTAGGGCCATTAAGATATGTATGAATCAACTCAAGTGGTCGAGTGGTGGAGTGTTCTCTTGCCTTGAATTTCAAATTTTTTCCAAACTGACATGACGTTCAGACAATATTCTTAGGTTTGAATATCTTAGGCATATCTCTCACAACGTCTTTTCTCCCTAACTTAACAAGCTAATTAAAACTAATATGACCTAGTCTTTTGTGCCAAAGCCAACTCTCATTAGTTTTACCAATGCAACGTTTTTCTTTTTCTTCTTATAAAACATACACAATGGGCTAATTTTTCATGGTTTTTCCAAAAATGAGATTCGCTATTTTAAAAATGATTCGCCCAAATTCTATAGGATAACATTATTTTACCTTAAAAATCGCCAAAATTTTATAAAAACTATATTAAATCCTTAGAAATTTGAATATTTTTACAAAAATATCGCAAATCATTTATAGTTGGCATATGAAGGAATAGTAAGATTCGCCAAGGTTTCGACATTTAAAAATAAATTTCCATCCTTAAAATCATCCTTGATACACATCCCCTAATGTTTTGACTGCCTTAGCAATAGTCTTCCCTGTATTCTCATCCATTACCTTACAACCTCTTGAATGAAAAAGAACATTGTGTCCTTAGTCACACATTTGACTTACACTTAATAAGTTATGTTTTAGACCATAAACATACAACACATTCTATACTTTGGTCTTGTAAATGTGTTGAACCTGCAAAAAATAGATCTATCTAGCAAATGACATACACAATTTGCATAGAAAATATGAGAAAAGAGAAGCAAGAGAGAAAGAATGGAAGAATTCTCATTAACCAAATGAATGAATGATAATTTACACATGATATACTCTGTAGAAATCAACTAATTTTCACTAGAGGAGAATCCAATACGCCATAGTGGTGGTCTAGAGTGATTTGGACACACACCAACAATTACGAGAGTAAACGGCCACCTAGTCTAGTCTCTCATGTAGTTATGAGAGTGAACTGCCACCTAGTCTGAGTTAACTAGTCTCTAATTCTTTAGTTAACTGACTGAAAGAGAGTGAAATGAGGAGGATATCAGGTAATCATGAGTAATGTGCTAGTCTGGTGATGATCCTAAGGACAATGCGCATTAGCTAGTGATGATCCCACTGCTGCATGGTGATAATCCCAATGTGGCATCTAGAATCCACTCAGCTGATCAAACTGAAGTGTGAATTGAAGAGATTATTCTCCTAGAGGAATATTCTCCATAAACTATAGGAGACTGAATAATGACTAATAAAAATAGGGAAAACATTAGGAAAAATAAATCCTAGGTGTGTGTGAAGTATCTCCAACACCCCCCCTTGAGCATCACTATGGTGAAAATAAATAATGGGTCCTGACAACGAGGCCATGTTAGGTACCCAAATAAAAAAGATACACTGAAATAAATAAGGAAAGAGGGAAAACCTCATGGGAAAACCCCCCCTCAAAGTACAATGTATGTAAAAAGAAGAACTGATAGTTGTTAGGCAACTGTGTCCTTCACTCCAAGACAACTACGCAGAGAATGGAACTTCTACTTAGTGAAGGTCTTGGTGAATATGTTTGCAGTCTGTTCTAATGAAGGACATAACTGTAGGTCGATGATCCCCTCGTGTACTAAGTCCTATATCTAGTGCATGTGGATCTCGAAGTGCTTCATCTGCTACCTTTGAATTGGATCTCTGCATAACTTCAGAGTGCTCTGGTTGTCACTCCAGATGACTATCGACCGATGAAACTGAATTCCCAACTTAGTGAGAAAATGTTGTAGCCACATAGATTGAATGGTTATGTTAACTACCCCTCTGTACTCTGACTCCGTTGAAGATAGATAAATAACAACCTATTTCTTTATTGATGAATAGATATGCCCGAAACTAAGACTAAGTGAGTAGCTAGATGTGGACTTGCGATCAATGTTATCGCCAGACCAGTCAGAATCAATGAACCTGATGGGGTCCAATGTAGAGTTTGTTGCATAGTGAAACCCAAAGGTGATGGTTCCCTGTAAATATCGAAGGATACACTTTGCAACCTTCCAATGTATCTCATGCGGATCTTGCATGTACCTGGAGACTGCTCCAATTGCATAGGAGAGGTCTGGTTTGGAGTGTGTGCGATACAACAAGCTCCCCACTAGCTGTCTGTATAGTGTTTTTTCAACCAGTGGAGTGTCCCCGCCATCCTCAAGTCTGACTTCTGATAGGAAAGGAGTCGGGGTAGACTTGCAGTCTGTCATGTGAAATCTCTCAAGGATATCTCGTGCATACTTGGCCTGAGACAGTTTGATGCCTAATGTATCATGACTAATTGCGAGTCCAAGGAAGAAATGTAGAGGAACCATGTACGTCATCAAGAACCTTTCATGCAGAATCCTCTTGATTGCAGCAATCGCTAAAGTTGAGAAACCGGTGATCAACAAATCATCAACATACAAAACTAGGAGTAGAAGTGAATCAACCATCCTGAGCATGTAAAAATTTGGTTTTGACTTACAATGTACAAATTTCTGTGACAGCAAGTAGGAGTCCATATTGACATACCATACCCTTGGGGCCTGCTTGAGGCCATAAATAGACTTCTTCAGTCGAAAGACCAAAGATGAATCCTGCATAAATCCTTGGGGCTACTCCATATAGATCTCCTCAAAGAGGTCACCATGAAGAAATCATTCTTCATGTCCATCTGATGGAATTCCCATCCCTTGGTTGCCGCAATGGCAAGTTCCAAACGTATGGAATCCATCTTCACTACTGGAGTGAAGGTCTCATCATAGTCAATGCCATGCACCTGTTGAAATCCTTTGGCAACTATCCTTCCTTTGTATCTACTAACATGTCCATCCATTGTGCTCTTAGTCCTGTAGACCCATCTACACCTGATAAGTTTCCTTCCTGAAGGAAGGGGAACCAGATCCTAAGTCTGGTTCTCAAGGAGGGAGTTGTACTCCTCCTGCATGGTGGATTCCAAAAAGGGATTTCTAGCAACCTCACCATAGTACTGTGGATCTGAAGACTAGAGAAAGAAAATATGCTTGGGTGGCACTGGTTCAGTGGCAATGAGTGCAAGAGGAGGCTCCTCAAAATTAGATCAAGTCCTCCTAGTATCAACTAAATCCCTAACAAGATATCCTGCATCTTGAAGAGTAGTATTGGCCCACCTGGGCCTTTTCTCCAGCTCTGTATCTACATCTACATGCACTGAATCTACATCTGACTATACTGAATTTATATCTAGATCATCTGAATCCTCTGAATCAGAACTCTCATATGAAGAAGAGTCGGCATGTGCATGCTCATCATCTCTGACAGGTGGAAGAACAAAAGTGTATGCATGCGGATGTTGAGGTACACGTGAGACACTTTCCTCGAATTGGACACTTCTCTCAATGATTATTCTGTCTAAGGAAAGATCAATGAGTCTATATCCCTTCACACCATCAGGGTATCCAACAAAGATACACTCTGTGCTCTGTGGATCAAGTTCCTTCCTCTTCTCAGAGGGAATCTTGGCCCATGCACATGAACCAAAAATACGGAAGTGGGTCCTTCCGGTTTGACATCGCTCCAAGCCTCATAGGGGGTCTTATCCTTGACATATCTATGGGGAAATTTGTTTTGGATGTAGGTTGCACAATTAAGTGCTTCAACCCATAATCTATGTAGAAGTCACTTTTCATGTAGCATGCAAGATGCCATCTCTTTTAGGGATATATTTTTCTGCTCAAAAACTCTATTTTGTTGCGGAGTATAGGGAACCGTGTGCTGCAACTGAATCTCGGCCCCATGAAAAAGATTATGTATCTCATTGTTGACATACTCTCCCCCATTATCTGTTTGAAGGACTTTGATTTTATTTCCTGACTATTCCTCAACAAGGGATTTGAAATATTTGAGGTGTTGAAAGACCTATGATTTTTTCTTGAGAAATAAAATCGATGTGAAGCGTGAGAAATCATCAACAAAAATGAGCACATACCTTGATTTACTGGTTGATGGATGTGGAAAAGGGCCCATGAGGTCACTATGGATCAAATCTAAAGGAAAGGAATCCTTCTGAGTCTTTCCTTTGTCGAATTTCTCATAAGGGTGTTTTCCAAGAACACATCCTTCACAAATTCCTTTGGAGAAGTGGATGTCAGGTAGACCATCAACCATTCCTTGATTTCTAAGTTTTTTCATATATCTGAAATTTAAATGCACGAACCTTTTGTTCCATATCCTACTTCTTTCATCAGCATGGGTAAGAAGTAATGCATAATCTGGGTCAATAAATTCAGAAAATGTGTAGAGTCTAGATTGATGATTTACCTCACCGGTAGCAACCTTGGAATTTGTTTGCATGTCATAGATATCCACTGCATAAGGTGTGAATATGACTCTATTTTTGGTGCTAGATTTTTTCATCTGATACATGGAGAAAAGATTGATTTTTTTTTTTGGAATGTGTAGCACATTCTCGAAGCTTCTGTTTGCGAGTTCAATTCTTACTTTGCCAGTGACCTCGACTGGAGAGTTGTCCCCCATTGGAATAGGAGGACCTTTGCATGCATCCAATGAAGAATAAACTTCTTTTGTGGACGCCATGTGGTGTGATGCACTTGAATCTATGATCCAAGCATCAGGAGAGGAGTTGATGGCAATCAAAGCATGATTATCATTTCATTTCTTGGGATTCTGATCTTCTGGCTTCTTGTTCTTGGAATCCTCAGGGATGTGATCTCCAAGGTTGTTTTGTTGAAGTATTTGGGCCATTTGATTTTTTTTTTCTTCATACATGCAAATTCTAGATGGAATCATTTATGGAAGTAAGTGCATTTCTCCCCTTTTCTTCCCTTTCCACCTTTGGATCCGGAGGCATCATTGAAGGGTTTTGAGTACCCTTCCTTCTTTGGATTTGCATGTGATTTCATTTTGTATTTGTCTTTATATTTCTGATATTGATGACCACTACCATATTGCATAGTAACTGCATGCGCCTTTGGGCCTTTGATTTTTCCTATATTGATGAGCTTGTTTTGCTCTTGTGTCAAAGACTCGATAAAGGCTTGAAGAGAGGGAATCATCCAAGTGGATCCAAAGGCGAGCCTAGATGAATGAAATGTGGATACAAACACTAAGTATTTAAGACCAAGTTTGGAGAGAATGGTGAGAACCATTTTTTTCTCCTCATATTTATCAACCCCACAAGCCTTGAGTTGTGACAACAAATCCTTATATTTGGTAAATAAATCTTGGAGATTGTCGAAGGTTTTTGGATCCAATGTGAGAAATTCCACCTCGAGAATGTGTCCCCTCATCTCATCCTATTTTCCAAAAATCCCTTCCATGGTGGTACAGGTTTCATTGGGCGTTTTATAAGAGGATATGTGAAAGAGGAGTTCAGGAGAAACGAGGCTGCAAATAGTTCCAAACATTTCATCCTGTTGGGTATATGTTATATTCTTTGCATGTGTTGTGTCGGGCGCTTCCTAGGGGGGTCCCACACAAGGCCAGGTATGCCCCCCTTAGTTACGCGCAACGTTCGACACCAGATGGTAGCCTAAGGCAGTGCCCCGAAAGTTTTTTTTTTGGGTGGTTTTTGCTATTTTTAGCGGTTTTCTAAATTAATCCCGGATTAATGGATTAGGGTTTTGGTATCTACGGAATACCTAAAAACATTGTATATATTGTATGGTGAATGGTGAAATTCGATATAATTAAATAAGAAAGGTTTTCCCTAGTTGAGGGTTTTCGGTAAAAATATATGTGTACTATGTGTATGAGCCATTGATTAAATTCTGTTTTTATTAAGAATCTATATGCATCGCTTTAATTCATAGGTTTAAAACTTACATGTGGTATCAGAGCTCGTTTTTGGCTTTAGAGGGACACCTTTATTGCTGAGGGTTTTGCTCAGTCTTGATAGATCAAGTTTATCTTGGGTCTGTGATAAACCTTGGTTTAGTGGGAGCTCTTGCAGTGGTTATTCGAGTGTATAACGAGGAATGATGAGCTCTTCTAGAATCGAGATAGATAAGTTCATTGGTAAAAAATTTGATCTATGGAAGCTCAATATGGAGGACCTTCTTGTAGACAAAGAACAATGGATCGTTGTGGACCCTGGTACACAGCCTACTGGTACGCAACCTATTGGAACACAGGCGACTGGTACACAACCTACTAGTACACCACCTACTGATATGTCAAAGGAAGATTGGGAGAAGTTGGACATAAGAGAAAGGAGTACTATTCGACTTTGCTTGGAAGATTCGATGTTGTTGAATGTCTTGGGAGAATCTACAGCCAAGGAACTATGGAATAAGTTAGGGAATTTGTATCAATCAAAGTCCCTGGTAAACAAGTTGTTTCTTTGAAAGAAGTTGTATCATCTTAGGATGGAAGATGGAGATTATGTGACAGAACATCTAAAGACCTTTAATACTTTGGTAAGTCAACTTGTCTCTGTTAATATTACGATTGCAGAAGAAGATAAGTGTATTACTTTGTTATTTTCTTTGCCAAACTCTTACGATAATCTGGTTGTAGCAATTGGTAGTACCACTCAATCTACATTGAAGTATGAGGATGTAGTTTCATCCTTTTTATCTGAAGAGATGAGGCGGAAAATCATAGATGGTCATAACACAAATGGTTTATTTGTAAGAGGTCATACCCAAGATAGGAATCCTAGTAAGCTTTCAGGGGCTAGATCTAAATCTACAGGTAGATCTAAGTCACCAGGAAAATCTTTGAGGAAATGTTGGAAGTGTGGTAAAACAGGGCATTATAAGAAAGATCGTAAGTCTAAGAAGGTTGAAAAACCAAAGGGATCTGATAGTACCTCTTCCATAAAAGAAAAAACCTCCACTGAAGAAGGAGGTGATGTTTACCTGGCATCTACAGGTACACATGCAGACCATGATGTATAGTTGATCGACTCAGGTGCGTCATACCATATGACTCCTCAAAGGGAGTGGTTCTCTGAATATGAAAAATATGATGGTGGTGATGTATTCCTAGGAGATGACTCGACAACCAAAATCATGGGACGTGGAAGGGTTAAGTTGCTGCTAAAATATGGAAGGATTAGAACTCTCCCTAGGGTTCTGCACATTACAAAACTAGCCAGGAGCCTAATATTTATAAGCAAGTTAGATGATGTAGGAGTGGATATTGTATTTGGAAAGGGAACTTGCAAGATGGTATGAGGAGCAATGGTGTTGATGAGGGGAGTTCGATGTGGAACTCTGTACAAGTTGTTGGGAAGCACTTATACTAATGGGTGTAATAGTTCTGTTTTCCCTAAGCAGAGAATTGAAAGAGACAAGACCAATATAGTCCCAGAAAAGAAGACCATGTTGTGGCATCAAAGACTGGGGCATATTGGAGAAAAGGGCCTTCGAAC
>SNQJ01S0053553.1:176646-190287 GCA_010110895.2 Picea sitchensis | reverse complement strand
CATGCATAATATGTTTTTCTGACCTAGAGTAGATGTATTAGTGCCCCTACATATTTTATGATTTATGTTACAAAAGAACAATTTAAGGATGCCTCTAGATAGTGGGACCCTAATGGTTGGCCCAATTCATATCCATAGTGTTATCACATAAAGTTGTCAAGGTCATAGGACGAACAAGTCTTTTGTTGCACATGTAACGTCTACGTGCAGCAATCAAAAGCAGTCCATTTCGAGATTGAAATACAAGCAGTGGGCGGGTCTATTTTTCAATGGCAAATATCCTAGGAGCAGTTCAGATCAAGCACCATGCGTCTTTCACATCTAATGGTCACGATTCACTTCGAAAATTCGGGTTTCGGGAGTTTTAGCTTCTCCCTTCTCTCGTTCATCTAAAGTGTTTTCTCAAGAATTCCACCAATCTTTGTCGTGTGTCCTTCCACATCGAACGATCATGATTCACCTTAGAGCTTGAATTCTATATGCAGACCCCCCTGAGCTCCAAATTGCCCAGGTATGTGGTGCCCTCATCAGTCATGACATGTGACATACATCTAGCACTGACACATGGAACTCATCTCCATCATTTTTGGGCATGTCATCCACCTATTTTCGAGTGACACATGTTTCCCCTCTATCCACAATAGGTCAGCATAGTGACGTCAGGCTGCCATGTCATCTGTGGGAGATCATCTTACGAGAAGTATTCTTGTTCAAAATTAGCGCCATCTCCATGCACGTTTTTAATGGATACTAGAGTTGGCGAACAGATAAGATTTAGCGGTGGCGCCAAATTTAGCAGGTGCGCCCAGATCACAGATCACAATCAGATCAATGACCACGCTTCATTTCGGAGCCGCACCATGCTCGGGCGTTAAAATCCTTGAGCAGGCCGAAATCTAAACCATGGTATTGCGGGAGAGCTATGTGGCAAAAGGTGGTAAGTTTCAGGCCCAAAAGTGGTGTGGGTCCAAACCGCTTTCGATGGCCCTGAAATCATGTGCTCATTCAACGTTGAATCCAATGGAATCATGTGGTCGCCCCCTAGTTGTCAAGCCTCTTCCCAATGCTGAGGAGAAATCAGTTAATGAGCAAGGAACGGTAGTTGAAACCTTGGCTCACTCCATAAATAGAAGGCATGGAGGGTCTGGACGTGGAGACAAAACTATCAGCTCGAGGTATCACGATGGATGGTTTTTCCTCCAGGCCCATGCTGATCTGAGCTTGCGTCTGGCAGAAGGATACACACATAGTTTGACAGAAAGATGCATAGATGAAAAGCCTTAGACATGATGGCCAACTCGCACTCCTAGCAGTTGTCCACTATTTTGAGTATAAATACATCAGTTGAATAATATGTTATGGTCGATGGTTGAGAAAAGCTCCCTATTTGTAATACTTTGATAGAAGAGTTGTTCTCTGGTTATGTATGAGACCCAAGACTTTCTCATTAATATAAGTTATTTTCTTTCATCATCTTGTTTCCTCTTGTGCTAAAACACTCGTGCATGGATGATCCAGACGAGATGTTGTAGTTGTATTGTAATGGAGGTTTTAATATAATGTTGCTATGATATTTTTCATTATTTTCTTTCACTACCCTGTTTCCTCTTATGCTGAAATGCCTGTGCATGGATGATCCAGACGAGATGTTGTAGTTGTATTGTAATGGAGGTTTTATTATAATGTTGTTGTGATATATTTCAGTATCTTAAACTTAATTTCAAGAGTGCTCTTGTTCCTAAGTTTCTCTGCACCAAGCTTCTTGAAGGCCGGATGCTCATGGAAGACTTGTCCACTTTCCTCACTAAGTCTTCCTCCTTCTCAACTTTATCCTTAAACCACTAACTGAAATTAATGAGAACCTCATTTTCTTATGCATTGCTAACCCAATTTTTTGTGTTTAAACATTCTTATGTTGAGCTTTGTCCATTTGACCTCCACTTATAAACCTACCCCCACAAACATTTTCATGGGTGTTGGGCTTATCCTCCTGCAATCTGAGGGTGACTCTCAGTGCTAACACATAGGAAACCATTCTATGAGAAATAGAGGCACAAACTAGATTCAAGTTTGAGGCACATGAGAAATGAAAGACATGGATATGATACATAAGTAATATCTCCCAATAGAAAGAATCACCAAGAATGATATAGCATAATTTGAATAAGTAAAGAGAGAATGGTGAAGAAGAGCATGAAAATAGAAGGAAAATTAGTTAGAGAAAAATATCGTAATCAAGAGAAGAAAATTCTAGAGAATAAATAAATCTTGGGGAGATAGAGAATTTTGAGGAGTAATTAATCACAAAAGATAGGATCTAAAATGATGGAGTTGAATGGATTTGGGATCTTACAAAGTAAACTAAAAATATTTCATATCTCTAGTACCCATAGATATGAAATGTTATAATCAAAATAAGAAAATACTCTAGAAAACATTACCTAAATAATCAACCTATACCAAAAGGTGAGGTAAAAGGAACCAGGCCATGATCAAATATTTTTAGTATTCCCAAATGACTAGTTAACCAAACCTAGAAAGATAAGGAATAAGTCAAAAGAAGAATTTGATAAGAACATACTACAATTATTATGAATTTATAGCCATAGAGAAAATATGTAAGTCTCAAATCAAATCAGTTAGAGTTGATGCACATCCACATGCCCTCAAATCTTCATGAATGAGGTCGTAGAATAGTACATATGAAATTTTTTGTGTGTCCAACCTTTCTTTTAAGGTTCCTATGATTGAAACATATTTTGCAATGGTTTTCAAATCTAAGTCATAAAATCCTTGCTTATATTTGAAAGCATTTCATCCCAAGGGGAAGCCACACCAATGGTAGACAATATTGATTATCATGTGTTTATACCATATTGAAGTCATCACAAAAAATACAAGGATCCTATAGAAACTTTTGCTGCATTAGTTTTCATCATGACATATGCTTCAAAGAAAATCAACCAAAAGTTTAGCAAGGTTTCCAAACATTTATATTAGTTTGTTGCACGTGGGGAAAATGGGAAACATTATTTTCCTTATTTTCTTATATTCTTTGGTTAGTTGGAGGTACAATGAATATATAATTTGAGACCACAAAAAGGAACACATAAAATTTGGAGTTAGTCCATAGTGTTATACCCAAATATTTGACCTTCAAGGATGGTAAGGAAAGAATCATCATCAAAATGGTCATTGACTAGTTGGTATGCATAATGTCCAAGTAAATAAATCATTTTAATCAACTAGTGGCTAACTCAATTCGAAACAATATAAATTAGGGGGTTGGAATCTATTACATATAGGGTGAGTGTGAGGGGGCATCCTTTATAGATATTAGAGTGTAACAAAGTAACTACTTCCATTTCTCCTTGATTGATGGAAAGGCATGCTAAAACTCCAACAAAATATAGTGTTAGTTGATTTAACAAAGAAAGGCCCAAATTGTACAGGTTTTAACTTGGAAAGGATGAAATACCACTTTTCATTATCATACACTTTCTCAAAATCAATTTGAATGAACATAACATCTAGTCCAAGGAACTAATCCCATTTTGTACCTTATAAGACTACTATGATTTGGTGTGGCAAAGTCCCACATTAACTTGTAGAAATTGTATGTGAATTTGATTAATACAAAGGACTTTCCATCAACTCTTTCAATTAATGCAATGATAGCTCATTTAGAGTCAACCCACATCTGCATTCCCTCAAAATGTTTTGAATGAGGTTGCACAACAGTACAAACAAAAAATTGTGCATGTCCAACTCGTGTTCCTTTGAAGGTTCCTATGATTGAAATATGTTTTACAATGGTTTGGAAATTCAAGTCATATTAGCCTTGCCTAGATTTTAAATAATTCCACACCAAGGGGAAGCCACACCAATGGTAGACAATCTTGTTCATCATGTTTTATACCATATTGAAGTCATCACAAAAAACCCAAGGAGCCTATATAAACTTTTGTTGCATTAGTTTTCATTGTGACACATGCTTCAAAGAAAATAAACCAAAATTTTATGAAGGTTTCCAAACTTTTATATTAGTCTATTGTGTGTGGGGGAAATAAGAAATATTATTTTCCTATCTACTTTGGTTGGTTGGAGGTAAAATGGATATATAATTTAAGACCACAAAAAGGAACACATAAAATTTGGAGTTAGTCCATAGTGTTATCCCCAAATATTTGACCTTCAAGGATGGTAAGGAAAGAATCATCATCAAAATGGTCATTGACTAGTTGATATGCATAAAGTCAAAGTAAAGGAATCCTTTTAATTAGCTAGTATCTAACTCAACTGTAAACAAGATAAATCAACGATTTGGAATATATTACATACAAGGTGAGTGTGAGGGGGCATCCTTGATATATATTAGAGTGGAACAAAGTAACTACTTCCATTTTGCATTGATTGATGGAAGGGAATACTAAAACTCCAAAACAATATAGTGTAAACTTATCTAACAAACAAAGACCCAAATGTTGGAGGTTTTAACTTGGAAAGTATGAAAGACCACTCTGCCTTATCATATGCTTTCTCAAAATCAATTTTAATTAACATAACATCTATGCCAAGGAACAATGCCATTTTGTACCTATTATCGCATGATTTATAGTTGTGCAAAGCCCAACACAAGATCACCAAATCTTGCATAACTATAGGAAATCCTAACACTATCACCTTAGTAATAAATCCCATCATTTTAGTGATGGAGGAGGTCCACCACACAGGAGGCTTCCCTGATGACCTCAAGGGATCAAAGTAACAATTTTATTAGAAAAGCCTACCACACCCTCTCTTGATCACCTAGGTCAATGTCTAGGTCAAGGAGAAATAAGAGGTAACAAGATGATTTCAGTACCTTCCCAGAACAAGAACACTTATAGCATATATGTGATGATTTCCAAGAACAAGTATGCAAGTAATACCTCTTTAAGACACTAGACAACAAACATCACTATGGATGTTATGAAGTTGCAGCAGATTACAGTAGTAAAACAACAATAGATAAACTGTAACAACAACAAGAAATATACTTCAGAATTGCAACAATTTATCATGAAAATTTAGCATTTACTCAAAGAATATTGTCCAATCATTAGATGCAATTTCTGGGTATGTTAAGCCACTATTAGAGAAATGTATGCAACAAATTAGTGTATGTTAGTGTGTGGGAAGCAAACTTTTGCTACAACAACAAGTATACTAGTGAATTAGCTTAAGTTAGAGTTAGTAAAGTTAGTAGGAAGCTCGAGAGAATGAAAATTGAGAGTTTTTTTATCACTTTCACCACAAGAGATCTCAAATTATTAGTGCCTTAAGGCTATGGAGTCTTTACAACAACAATACAATATGTTTGGAGATGAAAATAGCAAGATATAAGAGGTAGGGGTTGAAATATAAGGTGCTAACACATTAGGGCCTTAGGTTTCAATCCTTAAAGAGAAGGATTTCTAGAGTGCAAGCACTTTTTGGATCTAGCAACCTTTCCTCCCTTCTGAAGTTCTTTAATTGTGTCACATTCAAGAGTCTAGTATCAAACTCCTAAAGTGATAGAACTTTAGGGATTTAGGAGCTTAACCCTAGGTAGGATTTCCTTCACAAATTTATGGATGAAATTAGCCTTGTGAGAGGAGGAAGCACTTATGCTCATCTCTTAGGGTTTTACCAAGCAAAATCTTCAATATGAACTAGTAAAATTTACTATAAACATTCAATAGCATGAAATAAAATTTCATAAATTTACTTACTTTACCAAGATATGAAAAAGAATAAAACCTAATTGCAGAAATTCCATCCAAAAATCAGCAAAATACATCCACAATTGATCCTCCAAGCAAGTTGCATTAGTGTAGAAGAGAGAGATAGACCTGTAGGGCGAAAATTTCAGACTTAGTTCTCTCACAATGGAGAGGAATGTGATGATGAAATAAAATTTCAAGGAGGTTTATTTATATGGAACCTCCTTGACCTATTTGTCCACTTACAATTGTCAACATTAAAATATAAGAGGGTCGGCCCCTTCAATTTTCCCTTTCAATTTACAAATATAAATTTTACATAAAATAAAACTCTTAAGAGGGAGAGGTCATGCCCTAGTAGGGTGACACTAGGCTCATGAGAGAGACGTCAAGTTTGAAAATATGGAACGTTGGTCCTCCAAAGGCCATATGTCCCTTTCTCAAGTGGCAGGGTCCATGTTGTTGGATTGTTGGTTTGGACAGTTGGTTGTCATCGATGCCAAACCTTGGAGATTGGTCTTATGGATTGATGTCAACCCTTATAGATTGATTTCAACCCTTGAATCAATTCCGGTAGAAAAGTTTGGTAGTCCCAAAGGCGTGGTTAAGGAACCTGATCTTGGTTGAGGAATGAAGACTTGAAGGTCAGTGAATTTGTAGGAAGGAATATCATATATGGATAGTACATGTTGTGTCATTTCTAGTGATATGTGGTACATCACATAGTTCCTCATGGTTGAGGAGATATGGCTTAGTGAAGTTGTATAACCCTCATGAGTTATCTAGAAGCCCTTAGAAGGTCAAAGAAGTAAATTATTCTAGAAACTCCTAGAAGAAGTTTACTAGTTAAAGCGGTCGTAAGTAGGAGTTAATCATGAGTAAAGTTGTTACAATAAGAAAATAATTAAAAATAAATTAGTTGCAACAAGAAGTGGTGAGTTTATTGATTATGGGTAAAGTAGTTGTAATGAAAAGATTGAATAGTCAAAGTGGTTTGGACATAAATTAATTGTGGGTAAAATAGTTGTAATGAGAAGTTTGAATAATCAAAGTGGTTGAACAAGAAATACATTAAATAATAAAGTGGTTGCAACAAGAAGTTAGTTAAGGGAAAATAAGTTATGAGTTGACTAATTATGGAAGAGTTAGTTGCAACAAGAAAGTGGGTTAGCCCTATAATAAGGAAAATGGGTAAATCAGTTACAAGGAAACCCCTAAAGGAAGTCACTTGGGAAGTATAAATAAGAGTTCAAAGGACTCCCATTAGAACCTAATGAAAACCTATTGAGAACATTGAATATCTATATTGTGAAGTATTATGGGCAGGTACAATTGACAAATATGAAGTGACAAGTCTGAGGTAGCAAAGGTCTGAAGCAATGAATGTTTCGGAGCTGTAGAGAGTTTGAATGTTCCATGGTTTTTGAAGTTGTCCATGAGTTGCAGAAGAAAATTTCGCGTACATCTATGGGCCACATGCATAGAGAAGCGCAAACACCCGCGAGCTATAGAAAGGGAAAGCATAGATTTGTAAAAGGGGAAAGGAGGAATAACTTGTTCCATGTTGCAGGATCTAAGGAGAGACTACAAGTATGCTGGTCTAAGATATGAAGCATTAGGTCAGTTACAAAGTGTAAAGGTATGTCTATATGTTTATGAGGCTATATCTTAGTGATGTTGTGGAGCATGCTTGAGGCATGAATTTGTAAGGTTTGGTTTATGCCCTCTTGGATGTATGCTATTTATTGTAGAAGTATGATTTGAGGCAAACCCGTTGAGGCACATTATTGGTGCATTTGGATTGTTCTTATTGGAATATCTTTTGGTTCATTGTGAGAGGAATTTGTGGGTAGTCTTGGTATATGATTGGCTTATGAGTGGTACATGTTTGAGGCTATATAACAATGAAGTTTTGGCACATTGTTTGATGCAAGGGTTTATGGTTTTCAGTTTATGGATGGTATGATGTATTGCTAGATGCCCTTTGTTGGTTAGCTTGAAGTATGTTCTTGTGCATGGTTGATGCACTTGTTGTGGTATAGGTTTGTAATTGGTTGTTATTGGTACATTCTTTGTAGAGGCATGTGTGGGTGATGGTTGTGAGTTTTTATGAGTAGTTTTGTTTTATGCACATCCTGGTGATATTGTGCATATGGTTGAGAGTTGTTTTGATGATTGGTACTAGTGATTGGATCTAGTTTAGTTAATGCTATTATTGTTACAGATTGTTGGTACATGTTGTTTGGTATAAGTTGTTTGGTACAAGTTGTTTGGTACAGGTTGTTACAGGTTTTTGGTACAGGTTGACTTGACAGGTTCATAGTGACATTTTGACAGAAGCAGAGATAGTGTCAGTGAGACTAGGTGAGTTTTTGGTATTCTGTGAGTTGTAGAGAAGAGAGGCATGGATATCCATGAGTTGCATTAAATAAATCCGCAGGCATCCACGTGTCATAGCATAGAAAGATCGTAGATCTGTAGGTAATATTTGAAGAAGGTTAGTACAGGTTGTGACAGAGTGTTGGTACAAGTTAACAGCGACAGAGTGATAGTTGCAGTGATTGATTCAGTGACAATGACATGTTGTCTACATTTGGCATTTATATTTCAGGGTGGTTGGACGAGGAAAGGAAAGGGGGTTGCAACCTCCTTTTAGTTGGTGCTATAGAATTAGGGAGTTGGAGCTTCCTTCAGGTTGGATCCTGAGAACTAGGTGTTTGTATCCACCTTCTGGTTGTAGTTAGAGAACTCGGGGGGTTGGACCCTCCTTCTAGTTGGAGCCAGAGAATTAGGGAGTTGGATATTCCTTTAGGTTGGAGCATGAGAAACTAGAGGGTTAAATCCTCCTTTTGGTTGGATCCAGATAATTGGAAGTTGGTGCTTCCTTTAATGTTATTATTTGACATATAAGAAAAGCATCATGTGGTTTTCTCTCGCATTGGGTTTCCACGTAAATATTGGTGTACTATGTATTGTGTGGATGCGTTTATTATTGTTTATTATTCATTGATGGATGTTAATGTTTATGATACAATAATATATTGATGATGAACTGATGAACATGGTTGAATAAGTTAAAGGAATATAAACTATGGTTAAAAGTGGTATAAATTTCTCATTACTGATTCACACACCCCCTCTAAGTAATCTAATACATGCTACATTCCTCCTCCATCAATCCATCAAACCCTAGCCCCTAGGTGACGTCATGGGCTAGGAGGGTGACATCTAGGCCTCCAAAGGATATTGTTCAAGTGGAGAAGGGTGGAGTCTCATCCTCTATCCATTCCAATATTCCTCCAAAGGCAATGTCCTCCATCATCAAGGTGCACTTCTCATCATCAAATGGTGCCACAGACGTGGGGTCTAACATCCATCCTGTGGGAAAGGTCCTACAAAGACAAACAAGTACACCCTCCAAGGGTCCACAAGTCATACAAATCATGCAAAGTAATCCACATATAATAAGAAAACCACCAAAAAATGTGCAATAAACCCCCCTTTTCAAATTAAACAAATTCTCAAAGACCTTATAAAATTTACAAAATTTAGGTATGGCAATGGTGTCAAGGTGCCCTATTGGGTTAGCCAATCCACAGGTCAAGGGTGTTTCCCAAGGAGAACCTATATAATTCATGTAGTGAGTGTGAGGTGGATTTGGGGCAAGACTTCTAGGTATGGGTTTCTTGACATACAAGGGTTTGTATTGTCTCATTTATAGGTGCCTTTGTAGTGGGTGTGTTTACCTTCATCCATAATGCAACATTTTTCCAAGCCCTTTTATTTCCATTAATTGATTAAGGTCCAAAACATTAAGTACTATGTGCAATGCAAAGTAAACAACACCACAATTCCACATGAAGCTAGAAACACACAGAGTTCCATATGCAATGGAAAGTAAGGGACACCGCAAAATGATTTTTCTCAACAAGAGAGACATTTATTAATTATGTAATTTCTTTTGCAGGTCCTTCATTTTTTTGAGAAGGTTTTTATTGTTCCTAGGACCTAAGGGAGAGAATCTATAAGGATAAAATTGGATTTTATCTTTTTCTAGCTACAACACCTCTGGGCTGTTATCCCCTTCTTCCCATGAAATTAGGTAAAATCCCTTGTTGGGTCAATGGACCCGGGAACCCATAACATGAGGAAACATAGGGGAAGAAACATGGAAGGTGGTAAGTATAGACGGGAATGGTACAATGAAACTTCAAGGAACTAACCAGTAGAAACCCTTATCCCGAGGGAAACCAACTTGTTAGGACACAATGACAACCACCAAGGTGAAATTAGGAAAAAAGTATAATTTCCAAGCAAACATTCCATAATCAAGAAATAATTCTTTTGCAACATGCTCAAATACTTCAAATATTAAAGTGACACTTACCATGAGACCAAACTTGTTACCTCATGAATCAAGAACTATTTTCCTATGATACCAAGTCGATGTAGTGGATGGTGCTCAACTGTTGGTGATGAGTGGTGATCAACATGAACAAGAGGGACCCTTTTGGCTATGCCACTCAATATGAATCTGGACACTCCATGTCTACTACATGTGGTACTTGAGACATGATATCCTTAGCTACCCATAGACTGAGGGGGTAATAATACCTTCTGATATTACTATGATTTGGTGTGGAAAAGTCCCACATTACCTTGTATAAATTGCATGAGAATTTGATTAATACAAGGGACTTGTCATCAATCCTTTCCAATAATGAAATGTTATCTCATTTAGAGTCAACACACATCCACATGCCCTCGAATATTCTCGAATGAGGTCGCACAACATTACATACAAAAACTTTTGCATGTCCAACTCGTGTTCCTTTTAAGGTTCATATGATTGAAACATATTTTACAATGGTTTGCAAATTCAAGCCATATAATGCTTTCCTAGATGTCAAAGCATTCCATCCCAAGGGGAATCCATTCCAATGGTATAAAATATTGATCATCATGTTTTTATACCATATTTAAGTCATCACAAAAAATTCAAGGAGCCTATAGAAAATTTTCTTGGTGGAGGTACAATTAATATAATACTTGTATATTTCTTGAAATCAAATATTTATTTTACGTAGGACAATTGAATGCATTCATTCCCTTTTTACAATTTATTTGATGTAGAACTCCTCTATTTTTTATGAATGGTTTGATCATAGCCTCTAAGGGCACTTTCTTAGATTTAGCTTTAGAGATAGATGTAATGCATTATTATGATCATCACAATATTATTGCAACTTGGTTGTTGTTATTCATTGTTAATTTTGAATTATAGATGAACAAGGAAAATTGAATATATATCTACCAAATATTGATTAAGATAGAAATGGTAGTTTTGAAAGAAAAATGGGAAGGGGAAACATCAAGTAAGACATTAAGAACCACTAGAGGTGGTGATGTCATAAGAAAATTAAGAAACATATGGATTTGTTTCTTATAGAAGGAGGGATGTGCTCTTATGACAATGATATTGTCATAGAAAAGGAAGTGTCATTGATATATAGGCATGATGTGATGCACTGGGAACCAAACCCACGTCCTGAGTTGGACACCACATTTTGTATCGATAGGAGAACATGTTGAATTTCTCCATCTAGTTTACAAGGGTTTGAAAAACTTATGCTTATATTGAGAGGGAGGCGGTGAATTAGTATGCAATACTTTTTACTTTATTTAACTATTCATCAATCATTCATTATCCGAGAAACAATATTCACATATAAACTCAAATCATAATGCACAGATTTTAACATGGAAAACCAGTTGGGAGAAAACCATAAACTTATATTTATAAATGTTTGTAGGCACCAAACTAATGGAGACACCAATCTCCTTAATTGAACACCAAATTAGAAATATGTAGGCACCAACATATTGGAGACACCGATCTCCTCAACTAAGCACCAACTCAACAAGATGTAGGCACCAACCTAGTGGAGACACCAATCTCCTCAATTGAGCACCAACTCAATAAGATGTATGTAGACACCAATCCAAGATATTCATACAAAATTTACTTATGAATTCACCTACATGATTCATTTCATATACAATCCTTCAAACCCTAGCAAGCCTCATAACATCATTCCCATAATGTAATCATTGATGGAAACATCCACCGACGAAAACATCCACTGAAGAAAACATCCACCGATGGAAACATCCACTAATGACAACATCACAGACCTTCAATCCTTCATATCACACCTTGAAAAGAATAAAGACCTTTGTAAAATACCTTAGACTTCTCTTGCACACCTTTGGATCCCAGAAAGACACCCCAACACCTTTAATGTGCCTCATATAACTTATACACACCTAAGACTTGATCTCTTGCTTGGTTACTCTTCAAATGTGAAAATCTATCATGTATTTCTAGTAATTATGTCCCCACTTTTAGGTCCAACCTATAAATACTGGCTGAGCTAACCTCAATTTTATGCCTGGGTCGTCAGATGGAAAAATTCATATCTCCTCATTCCTAGGGAGTTATAAGTAATTCCATATACAATTGGAAATGTCTTGAAATAAAATTTCCAACCATATAACTTGTGATCCCATTTGAGA
Organism: Picea sitchensis; assembly: GCA_010110895.2. NCBI lineage: Eukaryota > Viridiplantae > Streptophyta > Pinopsida > Pinales > Pinaceae > Picea > Picea sitchensis. Next base: position 177,967 of record SNQJ01S0053553.1, on the reverse strand, counting down.
TAGGTATGTAGGGTAAAAATTCCTTCAAATATAGGGTATCCAAACTGATCATCAAAAATCCAAAAGAGATACTTTCAACAATCTCCATATTGCAATATTTATCTTGGACATTTGTAGGATTGTAATATTTATCTTGAACATATGTCGGATTCCCTTATCTTTGAAATCAAAGAAAAAAATATTTCCAACAATCTCCCCCTTTTTCATTGATGGAAACCCTTTGTCAATTCTATAATACTCCCCCTATCTACAACTATCCTTGTTTATGCAATTCTTCCTCTTTCTGCAACTTCACCCCCTTTAACCTCAATGGAAAATGGATTCTCCCCCTAAGCTTGTGCTTCCATTTACTAAAAATATGAGAGAGATATCACTCCAATACAACATTTTTCTCTTTTGAATTTATTGAGTATGTATACATCTCTTGAGGTTTTGTTTTCATTTTCCACTAATCTTCCCGAAGTTGATTTCCTTATGTCACACCCTTTATAATGAAATGTGAGGTTGTAACATTGATCACACATTTGGATAACACTTAGAAGATCATGATTTAAGATTTCAACATATAAGACACTTTGTGTCTTAGTCTTTCCATTATCAAGACTAACAATACCTTTTCCAACTATCCTTGTTGAAGCCTTATCTCCAAAAGTTACATTCCTCCTTTTTCTTCCTTCAAGGTGGAAAACTTGGTCGGGTCCCCTGTCATGTGTTTTGAACATCCAATGTCAATGTACCATTGGTTCCCTTCAATTTGAGCATAAATTGCAAGTCCACATTCTTCCTTCTTCGGTTCTTATTGCTTCCTTTTCCACGCCCTGGTGTATTCTTCTCTATGCTTGGTAAGAAAATATTCTTCCTTGTCTTGTTTAGGAGAATTTATTATGTTGCTTCTACAGTCACATGTTATGTGCCCACAATTATTGAACTTATAAAATTTTGTATCAAGTAGAGGAGAAAATGAATTGTAGTTTATGTTAGAAAACCCATGAGAACTTTTGGTTTTGTTGCTCACATAATCATCCTTTAAGGTTTTGTAAGAACCTTTGTTTATATCTCTCACATGATCACTTATTGCATAAGCTCTATAATCTATTTTATTATGACCAAAATTATTGCAAGAAAAACAATAGCCATGAAAGAGATTTTGGTACTAGTTTGTGAAAGGTCTTCATGTTGGAACAACTCTTATGAACTCATTCTTGTTGTTCTTTTGAGAAGAATCAGGTTTTTTCTAGTCATCATTTCCTTTCCTATTTCTTCTTTCATTGTTGGTGGAGCTTTTGACAATATTAATATTTCTTTCAAAATTTTCTTCATT
>SNQJ01S0053553.1:164379-176600 GCA_010110895.2 Picea sitchensis | reverse complement strand
TTTGGTGGCTTTGATACTTTAATTGTTTCATCTCCCTTAGTGGTATTTTGTTTATCATCATACATGAGACTTGTCTTGATGAATGGTGCCCTTTGGAAATTGATAATATTATCTAAGATTTCATTACTCTTTCCAAAATGAAAGCTTCTATTAAACTGATCAGTTGTTTTCTCTAGTTCCTTTCTTAAGGAAACAATTTTATCTTCTAGCTTCTCGCAATTTTGTTTCTTTTCTTTCAACTGGCTTCTCACCACTTCTTCTATCCTATTTTCCTCTTCTGGATGAGTCTTCATGATAATAGTTGTATTCTTTGTTTCTTGAAGATCATGATCCTTATTTTCATGTTTCTACAATTTATTCTTATTCTTTATATTCTCTTCCCTTAGTCTGTCTATTTCTTCTAAGGCACTAATGAATTCTACTTCAAGATTCACTTCCCCATCAATGTCTTCTTCTTCTTAACCTAGCTCACAAAAAGAATAATCATCAGATCACTCTTCACTAGATCTCCCTTCATAATTTTTTTGTATCTTGTCCCAAATATGTTTAGCTATTGTACACTTCATTACCTTCATAATATTAGAATGTGGTAGGCCACTCAAGATGACCTCTATTTATTTTTCACTGTTTTCACTTGACTCCTTTCCAAATTTATCTGTATATCCTATTGTGACTGATTCCCAAATAGCAAAACCATGGTCCTACAAATATATCCTCATTTTTATACTCCATGTTGCATATTTTGTTCCATCGAGCAAAGGATATCTATTTGTAGGGAGACCTTCCTTACAATCCATATGTTCTTAATATATTCCTTCCAATCATTAAACTATTTCTAAAGGAAACCACTTTGATACCATTTGAGAAACTTATGCTTATACTGAGAGGGGGGGGTGAATCAATATACGATACTTTTTACTTTATTTAACCATTCATCAATCATTCATTAGCTGAGAAAAAATAATCACATATAAACTCAAATCATAATGCACATAGTTTAACATGGAAACCCAATCAAGAGAATACCATAAAATTATCTTTATAAATGTCTGTAAGCACCAACCTAGTATTACAAATATTGTAGGCACCAACCCACTAGAGACACCAATATCCATAATTGAGCATCGACTCAACAAGAGGTTGGCACCAACCTACTGAAGACATCAATCTCCTCAACTGAGCACCAACTCAACAGGATGCAGGCACCAACCTACTGGAGACACCAATATCCTCAATTATGCACCAACTCAATAAGATATGTGTTCAAACCAATCCAAGATATTCAAACACAAAGTACTTCTAAGTTCACTTGCATGCTTCATTCCATAGACAATACTTCAAACCCTAGAAAGCCTCATAGCATCATTCTGATAATGTAATCACTACCAACAACATCCATTGATGAAAACATACACTAACGACGACATCCATTGACGACAACATCCACTGAAGATAACATCCATTGAAGACAACATCCACTGATGGAAACATCACAACCTCAAAAAAGTGCACACGATAGCCTCACAGACCTTCAATCCTTCATAGCTCACCTTGAGAACAAGAAATACCTCAATAAAATCCATTAGAATTATCTTACACACCTTTAGATCCCAGAAAGACACCCCAACATCTTTAGTGAACCTCATATCACTTCTGCACACCTCAGACTTGGTATCTTGCTTGGTTACTCTTCAAATGAAAAAAAATCTATCCTGTATTTGTAGTAATTTTTCTCCACTTTTAGGGCCGACCTGTAAAGATTGGCTAAGCTGACCTCAATTTTCTACCTGGTTTGTCGGATGGAAAAAATTGTATCTCCTCATTCCTAGGGAGTTATAAGGAATGACATATACTATTGGAAATATTTCGGAATAATATTTACAACCATATAACTTGTAATCCCATTTGAGCTAGGTATGTAGGGTAAAAATTCCTTCAAAGATAGGGTATCCAAATTGATCATAAAAAATACAAAAGTAATACTTTCAATAATCTCCATCTTGAAATATTTATATTGGACATATGTAGGCCTGTAATATTTATCTTGGACTTCTGTAGGCTCCCCCTATCTTTGTCATCAATGACAACAATATTTCCAACAGGGTTGTGGCTCTTTTCTAAACGTTCGATACAACAACATAGTTGAATTAATGGACTATGTTGGCCCAACGTATGATTATAAACATTGGATGTGGTTGACCTGGTATTTACCAAGCATGTAGAGATATGGAATTTGTGAAAATTATAACAAAATGAAAGAAAAAAATCAAAATAAAGGAGAATATATATATATATTGATGGAAGGTACAAATATTTGGGAAATGTTGTAGGGGTTAAACAATTCACATCCTAGAAGCATGGATAAGCTACCCAATTGTGTGTTTGAGGGGTGCGATGGAAACAAATTTGTGGTTTGTGCAATAAAACCAATAACTACGGGGAAGGAGTTGATTAATTGATTACAATTTGAATAGAATCAAAGAAATAGGTAATTGTGTTTTACAAATTATATTCATTACTTACTAATTATGTTTCAATAAGATCATTCAAAATAGTTTTATCTTATGCATATTTTATATAATTAACTTAACCTCATTATCATGTTCCATATTGAAAACACTCTTTTTTGTATCAATCGATATTTGCAAAAAAATCCCATTTTTCACATTAAAAAAAAGACATAAATCTACCAAGCCATCATGAATGAATTTCCACCAGATTCCTATTATACAAATTGTCCTTCTTATGATGTTTATATTGATTTAGTTTATATTCTCGTCTCTCTCATCAACTATGGCCAATGGGAACAAAAAACCAATATGATTGTAGACATTATCTTGATTGCACCATGAACTAGTATATTCATCATTGCCAGATCTGTCAAGTCCACAAATAAAAATTTTACTATCCTCCTTGACACCTACTTCCCTATCAGCTACAACTAGAATACCATGCTAGAAAAATAAATGTGTGTGGCTAATAAAATTATAGGTTCCCTATGGCATCATTTTATCGTGACTACTCGGCCCAAATTAGAAATGGTTCATTCATCCACTACTATAAAGGATTTTGAAGATGCATTATTTAATCTTGTGCTAGATGATGAGGAATATGGCCGACCATTAAGCTACACATGTACGGTAGATGAATGTGTATGTTTCAATGATGATGATTAGTAATGTAATAAAATTACTTCTTCTATGCTTATAATAAAGTACATGTTTCAACTTTTTTCGCCTGAATGTGCATTGAAATTTATTTGAAATATGTATGTTTAAATATTTTTAATTTGTTCATGAGAAGATCAATTAATTTTCAAATGAAATTGATTTCAAAACAAGATTTGTCAAAACTTAATGTCCCATTATCATAACTAGAAAGTCTAATTCTTGCACCAATGTCTTACCACTGAGCAAGTTTTCCATGCAATAATTTTCCATGGTAATATGGCCAAGGTATTCTAGGAAAGTCTTTTTAAAGTGACACGTTGATCTATTACTATTTGAATTCAATTAAGGAAAGAGGTAATTATATTTTACAATTTATGGTTTCCATTTATTGAATATTGTAATTGAATTGCATCAATTTTATTTTATATATGCATCTTTTATCTAATTAACATACTCATGTTTAGGTTGTAGGTTGATCATGGGAAAAGTATTGATATAGGGAAGGTAATATAATGTACCATTTATATGGTTTTTATAAAGGTTTATTGATTTCCTAATCCATCTTAATTTTTGGTTGTTTGTAGGCTTCCACATTGCCTCATCATGGCCATGACAATGATGACTAGTATGATGATGCTAACCCTTTGAATTCTATTAAAAAAAGGTTAGAAATTAGGAAAAAGAACTTAAATGTTTGATGAGGAATACCTTTGAAGAAACCATGGAAAAACAAGCATACTTGATTGCAAAAATCGATCAGTACAATGTATGAAATTTTGAAGTTTGATTTGATCAATTGTGTTTGAAACCTAATCTACTAGGGTTATGGTATTAGTCATTTGTGAATGAATATTAAATGTCAAGTGATAGTAATGATGTAACATACCCAGCCACCCCCGATATGGGAACACTAATATGTAACATACCCAGTCATCCCCGAGCTAGGCACACTACCTGAAAAACTGTGTTCGAAACTAATTTTGAATTCTGATAACAATTAATTAATAAGGAAGCATGAAAGAAACATGATAAACCACATGCAATAATAAATATTCACCTTAAAATATAAAGAATGTGTAAACATGTCATGCATAGAAATAACCAGCAATCAAACACATTGAATATATACATCTCAGAGATATTAATTAATACACAATGGAAATAAATATACATCAGAGAAACACATGACAAAGAGAACTTATGTTAATCAAAATGGTTCACCAATTGGATGCATACCAAGGATGTTCCGCCCAACCATAAACACTAATGTTCCAAGTCTCAACAATAGGTCACCCTCGAGCCAGGGCTATGAATCCACAAGGTTGGTTCCAAGGTGTCACTCAGCTTCCCAAACCAGTTAGCACTCAATATTTCATAGGTTTCTAAACAAACAACAATAAAAAGTACACTAGCTCTCTTCTCTCTCAGCCTACACAACCCAAGGGAATGGACCCCCTTCTCTGCCACGCAGTCCCTTAGGTTTTCCACCTCCTTCCAGGTCTCTAGTGCATCTGGTCAAGAATCTCCATGCTGGGAGTCTCATGAATCACATATGTGAATAAAATTTAGTACATGCCAATTCATCTCAGACATGCAGGCACAAAATCATGGTTGGAATACACCATGCACTACTACAACCAACAAATAATGGCTTCTTCCTCCACGATTATCCCCCATGGTCTCATTCCAAGAATAAGAAATAATGAGTGAAAAAGTGAACATAATGGATAGTGTGAACAATGAAAAATGAATGAACAGAATGAGTGAAGAAGAACAACCAAACGGTCCACAATATGGGTTTATATATTTACTTGGGAATCAAGAACCACACGGCCTTTCCCCAATAATTTAAAGTAACCTCTTCTCTCAATTAAGAAATGATGGATAAATAAAATATGATAAAATGACTTAGCCCCTTAAGCCCCCTCTCTCATGGAATAATACCCCCCTATAAATCTTGTCCTTGTCCATCTTACAGTCAACGATGTATTTTATTATTAATATTTATCATATCATTACATTTCCTAGGCACGTTGACCTCTTTAGTTGTTTGGGCACTCTGACCTTTCATCAAATAAAAAAAATAAATTATTTCATATGGGGACTCAAAACGGGGGTATAACATTCCCCTCCCCCTTATTTTGGCACTGTCTTCAGTGCATATACAAAACATAAATCAAAATTTCAAAATTTATTCAAAAAGTCGCGGGTGCTTTGCCCACATAGCATCTTCATGCTCCCAAGTAGCATCTTCAAGATTGTAACAGGTCCACTGAAATTTTACCTGCTCTATAACTTGATTTCAGAGCATTTTGACTTTTCTCTCCAAAATGTGCACTAGCTGGACCTAAAAGTCTCCCTTTGGATCTACTTGAATCAAATTCCAATCAATAACATGGTTATGATCATGTATATACTTTTTCAGCAAAGAGACATGAAATGCATTATGCACATTCATGGAAGCAGGTGTTACACATTATTTTTTTCATCTTGGTGATCCATTGACAACATGTGTGCATGTTCCCAAAAGAGCCTTTCTTCATGAGGAAAGTGACTGACTTTCTCTTATCAAAAACCCTATTAAGGAAGGTCATCGCAGGCTGCTCCATAGGCAGGGTGCGACGATGCCTAGTCGTCGCCCTCTGCTATACACCTGTAATGTGACATCTCTGTAGGTTTCTCTACAGCTAGGGTGTGACGATGTCAAAAGGATAAGAAAAGGTCGAACTTCACACAAATTATAGAAGGGGATCTTATAGAATATGAGGTGGCATCCGTATGGTTGGGATCCTACTCACTTCTCTAATTTGGTGGGATCATCCTAATCTCTTCAACCATCTCTATTTCCCCTATATAAAGAAGGATCTCTCATGGAAAAGGATAAGGTTAATGAAGGTTGATTCAAGAAAGATTAATATTGAATAGGATAAGAATTGGATGAGGAATCTTACTTCAGTTCATAATTGAGAGCTTCATTTAAATTTATCAAGTCATTGTGGATCTTCTTCATTCAAGGATTGGAGCAAGTGTGTGTGTTGGAGCAAAGGATCATCAGAAGGGGACCTTCCAACATCAAGGCTTTGGTTGTAATCTCCACTTTCATTTTAATATGATACAATGATATGTTTCTTTCCCATAAAACTTCCTTTGTTTTATTGTATGATTCCTTGATCACATGCATAAGTTCTCATTGAGTATATTATATTGATTTCACTTTGGTTGGCTTGTATTCCCTTGCAGATCCAATATCACAGGAGCACTAGAGTGGAGCTAGGATGAAAATGATAAGAGGAAGCGATATTTAAACGGTATGTTTCCCATCTCTTGTTAGTTAGTAAACTCAATGATTAGAGCTTAGGGAAAGCGTCATATTTTGTTTTGTTTTGTTCTAGATCTAGGTGGATATAGGGAGATTTTTTTATGTCCTCATTTATCGATAAGTCCCATAACAAAATTGGTGACCATACTGGGGATACAACCTTCTTTTGATCTTTTTCTTCCCATTTTCCTTTAGCCTTCCTTTCTCTAATAAATTTCATTCTCTGAGTCTGTGGGTGATCCATCTGGACTTACTGGGCTTAGAAGTTCCTTTATATTTTTTGTCTTTCTTCCAAAATTTTCAAATTTATAGAGATCGTCACTTTGTACCTTATTAACAGCCTGCGATGACCTTGAGACATCGCTCTATGCTTATCCCATTCATTGCAATACATCGCACTCTTCTCTGCTAGTGGTCTGCGACGACCTTAGCTTGTCACTTTGTGTCCTAAACCCAACCTTCGACAACTCCTCTAGGTTTTGATGAAGTGAGTCATTTTGTCTTTTACCACCCAAATTTTCCTTAGTATCCCGGGGTAAACTTCTTATGCCCATGTTTGATTGATTCCTGAGTTTGAAGCCTACTTTTGATTGGTTTTCAGTGATTGAAAGTCTTTCTTTGCATTTTGCGAGTTTTTACTCATTCTCATTGTCACAAGGATATAATCTCAGATCTTCATATGGGTGCTTGTTTGAAAAAGGGTCTTTGGTTTGTTTTAAAGTTTTGGATCCATTATGTTTGTCAGATTGTTTGTTGATTAAGAAATACTTTTTTTCTTACTTGCATCAAAAGGTTTTCTTGTCTTTTTCATTTTTTTCGACATTGTGAATTTGATTTGGGAATTGTGTTGAGAATGTCTTGATTTTCTTGGATTACATTTTCCTTCAATTATCACATCTTTGATTTTTTTTTGGAAAGGAAGAACTGAATTCACTTATTCTTTTAGTAATCTCTCGTAAGAAAATTTTTACATTCGAAATATTTTTAAAGAGAAGAAATTGGAAATTTGTAATTCATGATTGCTTGGAATTGTGATCATTCGGAATTAAGGAATTGTAATTGGTAGCTTGTTGTACTTCAAAAGAAATACCTTCGCCCTACTGTAACTAGAGTTCATTGAATTGAAAATTTCACATTCATTTCGTTTTGAATTTTATTGGGTCAAGGTCTCAACTGCATCAGTTTCACTTCCATCTCCCTTTTTGAGTAAACAACAGCCTCTAAAACACAACATAAATTTAAAATTTATTAGTAAATTTTATTTTCTAGGGATCTTTTTCACCAATATTAGCTAGGATAACGCTTTGGAATATGTTGTAAGGCACACTCTCCAAAGAATCAAAACACACAATAGTATCTTTTGATAGGGAGAGTTCAAATCCAATTACTACATTTTGTCCTGGGAAGCCCTTCTCACACAAGGGTCAAACATGAGGTCGCATTAAGACTGGCAGAGTTACTCACCCTGCTTTATTGGTCTTGGTGTAGAAATTGCGCGTATTATGGGGGTCGCTTGAAGGTATACCCACAATTATCAGTGGAAGCCTTTCGAGTTGATTTTGGGCTAGATACCCTGCCTTTGCATATGAGTCAGACTGTCGACTGTTTCCCAAGGCATCACTATTGTAGTTGGTAACCTTAGTATCCTAAATCTTTAGGGTCTTTACATGACGTGATTGTAGAGGGGAAAGTCTTCACGGTACCTGGAATCGATGTTTCCCAAACCCACTCGGGCTCCTTGGAGGGTATACCCATGATTATGTGTGGGAGTTTTCACCAGGGTGTAAGTCCGTTAAGTAGGTCATCAACGTAAATTTTCCACCCACTTATCCCAGCCCCTTCTTGTCTTGACTTCGTGACATTGGATTTCATCACCAAATAGTGACTTCGAAATAGGAAGGTTTTGTTTGCTTGGTTTGATTCCTAGATTTTATTAGTGAGTGTTGTTTATTTCCTCTATTCAGCCATAGATTTTCTTCATTCTTTACTCATCTCAAGGAACATCAACCTTCTTCGTTCACGTAGGATGCAAGGGTTACCCCTGGAATATCCGGAAGGTTACCAACCTTTTCCTCCTAACTCACCATAAGGTTCTCTAGAGGGAGTAGTCAACAACGAAGTAGCTTCTGAGGTTGGGAGAACACACTCTTTAGAAGGATTTGGAATTGTTTCAGACTCTTTAGAGGCATTCAAACTTCCCCCTCTTAGACCAGATGCATGTATACTTCGGATGAGCTCGTCCAGGGAAATTGTTGTTGTTGAAAACACTGAAGTGCCTACCGGACCTAACGCAGGATTTGGAGTAGAGAATCCACTTTTTCAAAGTGAATCATTTAGGACCTCGTCTCACACTGTTGGAACTTCTAATTTTGGTTCTATCCCTTTGAAATTACATGATTTGTATGGTAACCTAGGAGCGGGTCCTGATCGACCTATGGCATCGCAAGTTCCTGAGACGTCTATCACCTATATGGTACCTTTAGACCATTTTACTGGTACTACCAGTAATATCATCACCATTTCAGACCAATTTTTGATTGGTTCTCACTCAATTCATACTCTTTAGATGGCCCATTCTACTATGGTCCCACAAGCTACCACGATTCCTACTAGAAATGTTGTTATCTCGCAAGCTCCAATTGGGACACCACTTCCACCTAGATCGAATCCATCACTTCCCCCTAGGTATAGAGATCTAAATACTTCTGTTGCTACCTCTACCTAGGTTCCATCCGGAGTTTCTAGAATTTTTGTTCCTCTTCGGTATAATTTTGTTGTTGGTTTTGTTCCTACACCTACCCAGGTTCTCTCTAGAGGGTCGTATGTTCCCACTCCATCGTGGCCTGGAGTATCTGGCCCTAGTGTCTCCAATCCTCTTGGAGGCACCAATCTTTCTATCACTTCTGGTTTCCAGATTCCTGTTGGAGGTCAACCTCAAGTTGGGGGGAAACCTTTGTTTGGGGCACAAGGTCAACTTGGGGGGAAACCTCTGATTGGGGAACAACGTCAAATTGGGGGGGAAACCTCAGGTTGGAGTCCATAACCCACTATATGGACAAAACGCACTTGTGTTACAATCTCTACCTTGGAATATTCATTTCCAAGGAAATCTACAACCGTCTGGGGGAAAACATCCTCAAGTTAACTCTTTTGTACCCCCTATCCTCGGTCAACCGTATCTAGGTTCTTTGAATCTCGCTTGGGGTCCGAACGTTCAATCTAGTGTTCCTTTCCAAGGGAACATATCTAATCAACCAAACCCTATGAGATATATGCCTCCAAATCCTCCACAACCAAATATGTCAGGACTATCTAATTATTTGCAGATTTCTTATGGTCCTACTGGTATACCTATGGGGCTTCCCCCTCAAAACTACCAGTTTCCACAAGTGAACCGACAATTTCCTTTTCTAGACACTTTGGATTTACCTGATCTGTCTAGGATTTTGAATGATCTTATCTTACATTCTCCTTATTGGCCCATCGTATTGGCCAAGTTACCATCCGACATTCCTAAATTTGACAGTTGAGCAAGAGAAGATCTGAATAATCATGTTATGAATTTTCATCTATGGTGTTCATCCAACTCCTTGATGGATGACTCCATCAGATTACGAATTTTCCAACGAACTCTCACAGGTTCAGAAACAAAATGGTACATCTAGTTACCGCAAGGTTTCTTAAATGAATTTATCACCCTATCCATGGCCTTTTTGACACATTATCGGTTACCAATTTGATAAGAGACTGGAACCAAAATTTTGAGTTCTTTCAAGCAATCCTCTTCCACTCATATTTCTGATCACATCCATGAGTGGAGGAGGAGGAGAAGACATTTAATCAAAGTTCCCCTTCTTATTCAACTATTGGCTGAGTGGTTCACCAAATCACTCATTAGACCTATCGCTCATGATGTCTCCATGGGTGGTGTTGTCACTAAAGAGCAGGAGATTAGTCGTGCACAGTATCTTGATCTCATTTATTCACAAACGATAACACTTTACGATTTGATCCTTGACGCTCCTCGTCCTTCCAAAAATCCTACCCCAACACCTCCAACAACTTCTCATGTTGTTGATGGTGTGATTGGCACCTTTCATGCTAAGGCCCAGTCCACACACGTCGGTCACACCAATCCCAATTCTAATAATTCTAATGCAAAAAATACTCCTACTCCTACTCCTTCCACCGGTAAGACTGTTGAGGTTAATTCTATTCAATTCACGCTTATCAGAAAGAATCAAACTAAAAAGAAATAAAAGGGTAAGAATAAGGAGGAAAAGACTAATAATCCACAATCTGATAAAGCCAAGACACAAACCACTGATGAGAAAGATAAGCATAAAACCCGTAACCCCTGCCTTATTTGTGGTGACGATCATTACACGAAAGATTGTCCAAGACGCGTTGAGGTTATTAAGTTCCTCCAAGGGAGCAGAAAATCTCCTACGCCTACCGTTTTTTCACAACCTTTCCCTTCTCAGCAGCAAGCCCAACTAGTCATTCATGACCAAACTTCTCCTTCTACCTCATCCTATGTCCTTATGTGTACTGGTGATTCTAAAAAGAATGAAGTTGCAATCGCGACTCGAGCTAAAGATTACTCTTTGTCAAAGGAGAAATTTGATGATATGCCACCTTCGTTGGTTCAACCTTATCCCCCAACTTCACCTCCCAATGGTCCTTTTCATCTCGAAAGACTGGGTCTTGATACAATTCTTCACCCTCCTCCCAAGGGCGTTGTTCGAAAGTCTGCATTCAACCCTCACGCGTGTGCTGCACAAAACTACAGTATTGTAGAAGATCTTGCACAAGCACCCTCTGCGATGTCATCTCTCAAAGTCCTTCAAAGTTTCCCTGCTCAATGGAAGGCACTGTTAAAAGCCATTGGTGGATTTGATCCCATAGATACTAATCTCATAATATTTGACTTGGAATATCACGTTCCAAGGCTTTCTCCTTAGTTATCATTTTAGATCCAAGTTGTTGTTGAAGAATATCTGTAGAACTATTAGTGATGAAGGAGCCTTGAATTGTGTCATGTCCGTAACTTGTTTGAAAGCCATTGGCTCTCCTACCCTCACCGAATCTCACAATACGCTTAAATCCTTCAATGGTACAGGCTTTAAACCCTATGATGTTATTACATCGTTGTCTATTACGTTGGAAGGTAAATCCGTCAGTGTTTAGGTTGAGGTCTTCGATGCACCTCTTGATTATAAAATTTTACTTGGCCATAGCTGGATTGATTCCATGAGTGCAGTTGTGTCTACCCTTTTCCATGTGTTACGTTTCCCGCACCAAGAAAAATTCGTTATTGTCGACCAACTGGATTTCTTTAATTCTGATTCCCATACTAGAAATGTTCCCTTTATCTCAAAGACACCCCCTAGTTATGAGAATGTCGGACTAGATCTTTTGAAAGATTCAACTTTGATGGGTAAATTTCCAATCCCACCACCCGATATGTAGAAATTTCAATACAAATTAAGTATTTCCTATGATTCTCCTGATCTAACAATTATACGCCACTGTTAAATACATAATCACTTCTACTATTATTCTTGTGGAAAATTAAACCACGATCAAAACCACAATCACAAAGTGAAATATCAAGAACACATAACACAAAAGTTTTTACCGGGAAAGCGTAAAGCTAAAAACCCCACTATCATATATTATGTATATCATGAATCATGAAACAATCTCATACAAAACTCTAATCCAAGAGC
>SNQJ01S0053553.1:149685-162746 GCA_010110895.2 Picea sitchensis | reverse complement strand
CGTCTCACACTGTCATACACAAATCAACAAATACATGTGCCAATTCCTGTGTTCAGACAGCTTGCCTCCTCTGCACAAATCCTTGCAATTAGAATTCTCACAACTGAATACAAATTGCCTAGTTTGCACATGCTCATAAGCATATCCACTGCATGTGTGTTCAAATCACAACTGATAGCCAAACTGTCCCTTTCACCTGCTATCTCAACTGGGTCTCCACTGGATATGACATGCATGTAGTTAACTGTGGCGAATCTTCAGTTGCATGTGAGTTCACTGATTTACTGAACTCTCATTAGTGCAAGTTTAGTTACAGCTAGTACAACTAATTTTAACTCACTTAACTACACTTATAATTCTGTTACAAATCCAACTCACTCAGTTATGAATGAAATAACAGATTAATATTTATTGTCTAATTTATTTAAGGGAAAAGTAAATTAGACACATGTTTCTTGTTGACTTTTCAACATGATATTCCCCCTCCTTTCATTGCCTCTATTAACATGATATCCACCACTGTTTGTGACACCCCAGAGTCATATGACACATGGGTAGTACCCAACCCCGGTGATTACCTCCGTTATGGAAATTAGATTCCTTTAAGTCTGGTCAAATCCACTTACTGAGTTATTCAATCGACAACCCCTCCTCTCCTTCTCTCTGTGATTCATCTCCCGATCGGTTTCACGTGATTTTCCTACAGATGAGATGCTCATGTCAGTCATGTCTATGGAAGACACTCCCTGGGACGATGGGCATCACCGCTCCATTCTCTTCCTAGAACGTGACACCATCGAGAGTTACCAACGGATTTCGACTCCATCGACTGTTGTTGTTATTTCTTCAATTCCTGAGTCATCACACGATGTTTTGTACGAAGGGAACTTGAGAAACATTTCACCTACTGTCCCTCTCGACGTATCCATTAAACCTAGAGCTATGGATAACGTTTATATCAAGTCCTCGTGTTCTACTGATGGGGTCCATACGTATAAATCCCTTTTCCAAGAATTATGCGACATTTTCGCTTGGAGTTACGAAGAGATTCCAGGTATCGATCTTGATATCATTGTGCATCATATTAAGACATACCCGGACACTAAACCTGTTTGACATAGAATTTTCCCAGTGCACCCACGCAAAACTACTGCTATCAATCTTGAAGTTGAAAAACTTCTTAAAGCTGGCTTTATTTATCCCGTGGCGTTGACTGATTGGGTATCCAATCTAGTTCTGGTGAATAAGAAACAATGTACCATCCGCGTTTGTGTAGATTATAGGGACATAAATAAGGATTGTCCTAAGGAAAATTATCCAACCCCTTTCATTGACCAGATCGTCAACAAATGTGTCAGCAGTGACATCTTCTCTTTGATGGATGGTTTCTTCAGATACAATCATATTAATATTTTACCCATGGACCAACACAAGACCACTTTCATTTGCCCTTGGGGAACCTTTGCTTACCAGAAACTACCCTTTGGTCTCAAGAATATTGGCGTGAATTTTCAGTGTGTTGTGTCTTATTCTTTCCATGATATTAAGCACATTGTGCAACCCTATCTTGACAATCTATCGGTGCATTCCATGTGTCATCAAGATCACTCTACATATTTGAGGGCCATTTTCGTACGTTTTTGTTATTATCGTATCCGCTTAAACCCACATAAATGTGTTTTTTTTGTGGAGTCCGAATGATTTCTTGGTTTTATTGTGTAGATACATGGGATTCGAGTAGACCCTTTGAAGGTTGAGGCTATCCTTAATCTACCTCCTCCTTCCACTTTACGCCAACTCCAAAGTTTGCAAGGGAAGGAAAACTTTTTACATCGTTTCATCCCAAATTACGCTAAACTAACGAAAGGATTCACTTGACTACTCAAGACAGGTTACGATTTCGTATGGGACAATACTGCGAACAAAGCCTTTGAATCTTTGAAACTTGCCTTAACCCATACACCATTATTGTTTCCCTCTGACTATAGACGAGATTACTTCCTCTACTTAGTTGCTTTGGACTCTACCATTTCCATGGTCTTAGTCCAAGAGGATGATTTTCATGATGAACATGTGATATACTATTTGAGTCGGAGTCTCATGACCACTGCAACCAAATACCTAAATGTAGAGAAACTGACCTTGGCAACTGTTCAAGTTGTCAAACGTTTTCATCATTATATCTTATTACGCAGAACCATTGTTATTTCCTATTGCAACCCTATGTAACATATCATCACCTGACAATTTCTGGGGGGGAAAGTACTCCAAATGGATAGTGATTTTCCAGGAGTTTGAATTAGAGTTTGAATGCGCTACGTCTAAGAAATATTTAGTTTTCACAGAATTGATATGTGACCTTCCCTCCACTGAGACAGAAAATGTGGTAGAGGATTCCTTGCCTGACGAATCCATTTTTCTGATAATTTTCGATGACGTATGGTACAAACATATCATTATTTATCTCTAGACTCAAATGTTTTGGCTCGATATATCTAACATAGATCGTCGTTGTATACGATATCAATCCTACCAATACATCATTATGGGTGATACCCTCTATCGTCGTGGTGTTGATTCCATTTGACGATGTCTGACTTATGATGAGGCTAAGAAATATTTGAATGACTGTCACTCTGAAGCATTTGGTGGTCATATGTCTGGGTATGCCACTGCCCCAAAGGTCTTACGAGTGGGTTCTTTCTGGTCTTCTTTGTTTAAGGACTGCATCACTGCCGTTCAAAAATTCCATGCTTGCCAAACTTATAATAACAAGATAAGATTTCATCATGCTCCCTTACATCCTGTAGTTTCCTTTGGTCCATTCACCAAATGGGGCATTGACTTCATGACATGTAACCCTCACTCGGTCGGGGGGCATGGATACATCATCGTAGTTGTGGATTATTTCACTAAATGGGCCGAGGTGATGCCTACAATTGATAACACCAGAAAAACTGTGATATTGTTCATATTCAATCACATCATTACTTGGTTTGGTGTCCCTCGGGCTATCATTACTGATCACGGTACTCATATTCAGAATTTTATGATGACTGAACTTACAAAAAAGTTGGGTCTTCTACATGAAAACTCAACCCCCTATTATCCAAAGGCCAATGGCCAGGTCGAAGCAATCAACAAAGTTCTCATTACTATTCTTTGACATATGATAGGAATTCATAAGACAAGTTGGCACACGATGTTTTTCTCAGCATTATGGGCCTATCAGACATATGTTAAATCTGCTACAGGATTTGCACCTTTCCAGCTAGTTTATGGTATCGAGGCTATCTTTTTAATTGAATGCGAAATACCATCTTTGAAACTGGTCGTTGAACTTATCCCCAATACCTCTTCTGAAGAAGAGTGTCTTTTGTATTTAATGCAATTAGATGAAACCCGTCGTGATGCCACCTTGGTTATTGAAACTTAGAAGAAATGTGTCAAAGCTCAATTCGACAAGCATGTCAAGCCACGTGTTTTTTTTTAAGGTGATTTGGTTCTTCTTTACGAATAGGATCGTGAGTTGCTAGGGGCCAATAAATTCGAAGCCATGTGGTCAGGTCCTTACATTGTCAAACGTGTGTTGGAGAAGGGAGCTTATGAGCTAGTTGAATATGATGGAATCCCTTTGAGTGAGCCCCAAAATGGGATTTACTTAAATAAGTACTATGCTAAAGTCATTTTTTCATGAGTTCTTGTACTTTTAGTATATCATACTCTTGTGTGATTTTTCGTTGTTTGGTTTTGACCTACAACTGCTTACCTTGCATTGTCCTTGGTTTCTAGATGTCGGTGACTTCGCTACCCTACATTGGCTTCGCGGATGGCGCTAGTAGCAGTACTCATAACTTAGCATATGTTTCTTGGGCAATATATGCACCTACGAATGAATTGATTAATCTACATGGTGTTTGCATTGGTCATGCAGGTAACAATATCGCGGAATACAGTGCAGTCATCAAATTGTTGACCGATGTTATGTCACTTGGAATCCACCATATTATTGTATGACTCGATTCGTAGTTATTAGTCCTGCAGTTGAGTAATGTTTACTCCATTTGAAGTCTTATGTTATTAAGGGTATATTTATGAATGCTCCTCTTGGAACGTCTTTTTGATTACATTGAATATCAACACATTCCTAGATGTCCAAATGCATTAACATATGCTCTATATAATTATGTGTTAGACAAACATGTGAGAAATTTATAAAATCCAATCACACTTTGTACATACAACAAGTAAGTCGATAGAATCCTCATATATATATAACGATAAAAGTTTTACAAAAATGTGTTTTTGTCTGAAGACCAAAATATAAAAAATGTGAAGCACATGGCTTCATATACAAATATAGCATCAAGGATGTTGCTCGATATAACATGTGACTTCTCGTGCTAGTTTACGAAGCAGTCGATCGATGGAAGAGGACACGCCCACTATATGGAGTTGATAATGCCTCGGGATATCGTCGATAAAGGAATCTAGGATGTTCATGGTGAGACCCTCTAGATTCTGCTCTAGAATCTCATAGTCAGTAGCAACGACTCCTGCTACGTTATCTCTCTCCCCTCACCTCTGGATGGGGGATGAACCTAGAGGTTGGTAAGGTCCCACGTCTGCATCATCAAAGAGAATTTGATTAGTCAGTGGATAAAATAACACATAAAAACATTTTATATTAAAAGTCACAAAAACATTATAAAAAAAAATGTACTTCTTACCTATGTCTCCCCATTGGGAACCCTTAGGAAGAACCAAGTCTGGATCACCTCAGAAGTCTAAACTGACATAAGCATAGTCATCAAACATAAGCATCTGGGTCCTCAACCAGTCAAAGAAAACATCATTAAACCTAATGATAGGACCCGTCACATGTCGTGCCATGAGGTCGACCCACCTCTTCATTCTTGGATCCTATGGGGAAGGTATCCCCCACTCTACCTGCAAGCGTAAAGATGGAACCATCTCCAGGAAGAAGGACACAAAAATTGAACCGTATCCAAATTGTTTCAAGTCACCCCTCCTGCACTTGGTTAATTGTTTCTTCATGCTTCTGAGAACCCTGTTGCAGCAGTTGAAAACTCTGGGCTCCATACATTCCAGTGCATATTGGACGTACCTCTGAAGAGCCATATGGAGAGTTGCACTCCCTTCCATGCATGTGATGGTGTAGAGGACAGTCCATAGAGGAAAATAACGAACTTCACTAATAGAGACTTTGTCGCTATGCTTCTGAGTACCTGGTACACAATGTGGCTCGCCACCCCCCTGCTACCTGTCAGTGTAACTCGGGACCCATGACGGGACAAACCAGTCAAGAAGTAGATATCCTCGATATCTATCGCAAGAATTTGATCCCCACATGGAATACCTGCTGGTCATATCCCACAAGTGAACTAAGTATTCGAGCAACCTCAACTGGGCCCTCATGCCCTGGATCTTGAATAATTTTAACAGTCCACACTGTCGGAGGGAATTTACCATTCCTGGGTCATTACCGACAAAGTAATCTTCGTCCTCATGCTCTCTCTCTCTCCATTCCAACATTCTTATCATAGAAAAACTGCAATGGTACACAAAAGAGAGATTATCACCTTCATCTTCTCCTTGTAAACGTTTTATTGGAAAACACATCTAAAAATAATTTTTGATTTACGCACATCACAGGCTAGGACATCCGTATAGTGCAGAGTCATTGCAGTCAAGCCTTAAGGCTGACTGCAATGACCCCAGGTCTTCGCAGGCCACGATATAGGGTGCCTGCGATGACCTCCACGCGTGGGTACCCTTGCAAACTCAACCCAAAAATCCATTTCTAACCAATGAAAAGAACAAATTGATCCAGGAAGAGTTGAAAGAGATGAAAATTACCTGTTCTATGGAGACCATTCGCCAAATGATCAATTGTGCCTTATGCAATCCACAATGGAAGTTTGAGGTAAAAAGGGGGGTTTGGAACAAAGTTTGGGTGGAGTAACAATGGAATGGTAAAATGAAGTTTTTACCCAATTTTATTAACTTTTTACTTTTCCATTTCATTTTTTATATTATTTCATGTATTTCACCTAAACCCTAGAGTTCTAATGATATTACAAGTGTTTTATTTTTTGCAGACAAAAAACCTAGGAGTGGCATATTGAACAAGGATCTACCCTTTTGGTTTGCTTTTACACATTTGTCGCATGTACAAATCCTTTTAGAGTTTTTTAGGAAAAACTCCGAACTTAGTTTTTATTCTTTCTCATGCTCATAAATCAATGAGAATGTAATCGAGTATACTTTTATCACTTTTTCAGACTTGTAAAGGTTATACGAAAAATGAACCCCCTGGAGTTCCCTTTAAGCTCTTTTCAGACTCTCTAAACATGAAAAGATTGTTGAGCGGCCTTGATTATTTTCACGCTCGTAAAAGTATTTGAAGAAAACATTTGATGAGCAGTAGGTTATCACTTTTTTGGTCACATCATATTAAATTACAAAAAAGGAACTTGTGGAGTCCTCTTTAAGTCTTTTTCAGACTCTCTAAACATGAAAACCTTCGACTTTTCTCTCTTTGGACTCGTTAAACAAACATTGATGTAGAAATTTTAATACAAATTATGTATTTCTTGGATTCTCCTGATCTAACAATTATATGCCACTGTTAAATACATAATCGCTTTTACTAAAATTCTTGCAGAATTTAAAACATGTTTGCTAATTGCAATATCAAGAAGAAAGATCAATCACACATAACACATATGTTTTACCGGTAAATCATAAAGCTAAAAACCCCAGTATCATATATTATGTATATATCATGGATCATGAAACAATCTCATACAAAACTCTAATCCAAGAGCTCTCAGTACAATATACAATCGTCTCACACTGTCATACAAAAATTGGTAAATGCATGTGCCAATTTACTGTCTCCAGACAACTTGCCTCCTCTACGCAATCCCTGCTAATGGAAAACCGTGCAATGAATGAATCCCTCTTTCCTAGGCTGTGCATTCCTCATGGGAACATCCAATGTGTGTGTGGTTGCATGAGTGCACCCACTAAAGTCACAATTGATATTCAAACTGTCCCTTTCACCTTTATCTCAACTGGGTCTCCATTGGATCTGACATGCATATAGTTAACAGTGGTAAATCTGTAGTTGCATGTGAGACCACTGATTGTGAATTAATTAATAATTAATTCATTGATCTCTCACTATTGTAAGTTCAGTTACAACTAGTACAATCGATCTTAACTCACTTAACTAAATTAAACTACTTTACAACTCACATAACTACACATATAACTCTGTTACAACTTCAAATCACTCAGTTACAACTAATTCGACTTGCATGTCCCACTAATCAACTTTTGAACTCGAATTTCCTATAGCTAACTGATTTGCCACTTCAGTTAATTATTTCCAAGTGTTCATTGAGAATAGATTAATATTTATTGTCCAACTATTATTAAGGGATAATAATAGTCGACATACATCTATAAATAGAATTCACTCACCATCTATAAATAGACATTATCTATAAATAGAATTTTCTCATCATCTAAAAATAGACTTCCACCTAAAAATAGCTTGAGGATCCATCCTAGTGTAGGAGCATAATTTTCACTAGGATCTTCTTGTTGAATCTCAACACTCTCTCTCAACAAGAAAGGGATTATCCTTCACCCTGATCGTGTCTCTATGGTATTCAAATTTTCTCCTAGTGAGCGCCTTCGTTAGAATGTCTGCATCCTGATCTTCCGTAGGAATGCACTGAAGAAACATGATCTTCCACTACACACAATATCTGCTATGATGATACTGGATATCCATATGCTTAGATATATTATGAAACGCATGATTAATCAAGAGTTTAATGCAACTATGATTATCACAATGAATCACTTTCGGATATAAATGAGAACCAAACAAACCAACCAAGATATTTCTCATCCAGATAGCCTCACATGCAACTTGACTCGCTGCCATGTATTCCGCTTCCGTTGAACTGAGTGCCACAGATCTCTGCTTCCTGTTGTACCAAGAAACAACTGTAGATCTGATACTAAAGAACCCCCCTGACGTGCTCTTTCTGTCCGTTGGGCTGCCCTCCCAATCTGCATCTGTGAAGCCATGCAAATTCACCTCATTGGTCTGTATGTACCATAAGACATACTCAGATGTGGCCCTCAAGTATCTTAGGACATGCTTACCCGCCTTCCAAAAGAACTTGGTAGGATTAACCATCGCTTGAATCAATTGGTTAACTGCATATCAAATGTTTGGTCTTGTGTTCACTAGATACATTAGCGAACCCACTAGATGTCGATAGACAGTAGCATCCACTACCTCTCCAGAAGTAGCATCTTCTTTCCTCTAGTTTCCTAGAAGAGGAGTATCCATGGGTTTGCAGCCCTCCATGTGAAACTTACCCAGTATCTCCCTTGCATACTTGCCTTGAGACACAAAAAGTTTACCATCTCACTGCCATATTTCCAATCCAAGGAAATAATGAAGGAGACCCATATCCTTCATCTCAAACTCCTTTGCAAGTTCCTCCTTGCATGAGTGTATCAACTTCTCATCACTAGTCAATATTAAATCATCAACATAAAGAACAATGATTAAAATCTTACCCTCCACCATTGCATCAACCCAAGTGGGATCCTGCACTAATTCCTGAAAGGAAGATGGTTCAGTCACAATACATTTTCTCATGAGAGCCATGTATCTAGTAAATCGATCAAGAGACTGTCTCTATCTGCGCTGTGAAGTAGGGGCTCCTACATTCTATGCAACATCTAGTATCAATATATCAGCTTCCATGGTGCACTTTCTGCCATTTCTGATGGATGGATCTACATGAGTTTCTTCCTCCACTCCATGAACCTCCTCATGTGGTTGATCCACATCTTGAGACTCATCTTTGGGAACCAACAGTTCCTCCTCTGAATGCAAGTCTCACTCCCTCTCAAGCGAAAACCACGTGGTTTTCCCCTCATCGAATTTTATATCCCGTCGCATTACAATCATCTTATTGTTAGGAAAATATACACGATAATTATGGGGTGTTTCTGTGTACCCCACAAATATCCCAACTTCAGAAGTTGGCTCCAGCTTCTTCCTGTCATTCTTGGTTACATGCACATAAACAGATGAGCCAAAAATCTTAAAGTGAGAAACATCTAGTTTCTTACCAGTGAAATCTTCTTCAGGTGTACTCATTCTAACTACTCTATGAGGACAACGGTTTTTCACATAAACCATAGTGTTGCATGCTTCCACCCACAAATGCATTGGTAGGCCCTGATCATGCAACATCACTCGTGTTGCACCCATGATCATTATGTTCTTCCTCTCCGCGACCCCATTTTTTTGTGGGTTATGAGGCATTATGAGTTCTCTTTGAATAACTTATTTTCTGCAAAAGTCTTTGAATTCATTAAAGATGTATTCTCCACCATTATTTCTCCTCAGAGCCTTCACTTGCTTCCTCGACTCTTTCTCCACCAATGATTTAAACTCACAGAAATTTGAGAATGTTTAATCCTTCTTTTGGATGAAGAAGATCCA
The DNA here is from genome assembly GCA_010110895.2 of Picea sitchensis. Lineage (NCBI taxonomy): Eukaryota > Viridiplantae > Streptophyta > Pinopsida > Pinales > Pinaceae > Picea > Picea sitchensis. The sequence continues at coordinate 153,178 of SNQJ01S0053553.1, read as the reverse complement.
ACATTTACGAGAAAAGTCATCAACAAAAATAACCTAATACTTATGTTTTGTTGTTGAAGAAATCGAGAATGGTCAACATACATCTGTGTAAACTCTCTCCAGGATCACCAAAGCACGGTTATCCTTTTCATGAAAGGTGGACTTTACATACTTACCCATGGTGAAACCCTTGCACTGATCTAACTGAGCAAGTGTTCCCATTGGAATTCCAATAGATATTTGTTGCATGATTTTCAAGGCTCCATGATGAAGATGGCCCAATCGCATGTGCCATAATTCACCCTCATCTTGGCTTACCACTTTTTATTCATTTCCCATCATGGCACCAAAACCATATACCTCCATCTTTTAGAGATTCTTAAATTGAATCACTATCTTCTTGACTTGACCCATTGTTTTATGTCGCAGGAAAGATTTTCCATCGCTGAAAACAACATCATAGCCTCTATCCTCCAACATTGTGACTAAGACCAAGTTTTTCTTTAGACCTGGAACATGCATAACATCTTTCAATTGAAATGGTTTACCTGAATCCCTATGAAAGTTAATGGTACCAATTCTAGTCACACTTTATCATCCATCGCCGCCCATCTCTATATGCATTTTGAGATCTTTCTCCTCCAAGTCACTGAAAATCTCCTTATCTCCCATCATGTGTAAGGAAGTGCCACTATCCAAATACCACACCGATCCCAATGCACTTGAAGCCATGCATGCGATGAATGAGAATTAAAGTTCAAATTGCGAGGCAAAGGCCTCACTAGCTGCAGCTCCAACAACCTTCTTGTTCTTATTCTTCTACGAATAGTTAGTAGCAATATGCCCATGTTCGTGAAAGTAAAAACACTTCTCTTTGGAAAAAACCAACTTCTTGCCTTTAGACTCAGATTTTGAATTGAATTTCTTCCCCTTCCCTTTCCTTGCCTTGGTAGCCAAAGCACAATCCTATTCATCATCATGTTTTGATGACGAGCCATCTCTGGTGTTCTGCCTGAACTCCTCCTACGCTAGATCCAACCATAGTCATTCCCAATATGGAAATGTTTCCCTTCAATTGATAGAGTCTTGATAACTGTGCCAATTTTGGGAAGTCCTAGGAGATCCAAGTTCACCAAATCATCATCAGAGACTGTTATTCCCACACTCCCTATCTCATCTCAATATTGCACAAACTTTGTGAGATATTTTGGAATGGAGTCGCCCTTCTCCATCTTGATCTTCCTGAGTTTATCTTTGAGCACCAATTTTCTATGGTCGTTGTTGTTTTGGAATAGATCTATCAAACTTCCACATTGCATATGGTGTGACTTTCCCATGGAGGTTTGAGACAGTGTGGTCTCGTACTCCCTCCAACAGGATCCTCCTTGCCTTTGGCACTTTCTTTTTCCATGCATCAAGATTTGCAGTGTCTGCAACATCTGGCTTAGGAACATCCTTGTCAATGAATTCCTTCAAGCCATTGTCTTCGAGTACTGCCTCCATCCTGTCCTTACAAGAAATGTAGTTCGATCTTCCCTCAAGTGCATACTCTAACCTCAAGCCATTGAAATCCATTTCGATCTTGAATCAGCTGTAGCACCAAGAAAGTCTTTTTGCAAATTCGAATTCTATCCAATCACAAACTCAGCTTCTACAATTTTTTGCGCTCTGAAACCATGTAGAAATTTTAATAAAAATTATATATTGTCTGGATTCTCCTGATATAACAATTATATGCCACTGTTAAATACATAATTGCTTCTACTAAAATTCTTATGAAATTTAAAACACGATCGCCAATTGCAATATCACGAAGAAAGATCAATCACACATAACACAGATGTCTTACCGGGAAAGCATAAAGATAAAAACCCCACTATCATATATTATGTATATATCATGGATCATGAAACAATATCATACAAAAATCTAATCCAAGAGCTCTCAGTACAATATACAATCGACTCACACTGTCATACAAAAATTGGTAAATGCATGTGCCAATTTACCTTAAGAAAGATCAATCACATAACATGATAAGTTCCTAATGGAAAGCATAAAGATAAACCCCACTATCATATATTATTATGTATATATCATGATCATGAAACAATATCATACAAAATCTAACCAAGAGCTCTCAAGACAATATACACCTACTCACATCACATACAAAAAATTGGTAAATGCATGTGCCAATTTACTACCTCCGCATAACTTGTCTCCTCACGCATCCCTCATTTGAAACCATGCAAATGATTTGAATTCCTCTTGCTTAGGCTGTGTAATCCTCATGGGAACATCCATTGTGTGTGGTTGCATGAGTCCACCCACTAAAGTCACAACTGATAGTCAAATTGTTCCTTTCACCTTCATCTCAACTGGGTCTCCAGTGGATCTGACATGCATGTAGTTAACAGTGGTAAATCTTTAGTTGCATGTGATACCACTGATTGTGAATTAATTAATAATTAATTCATTGATATATCACTAGTGTAAGTTCAGTTACAACTAGTACAACTGAGCTTAACTCACTTAACTGAGTTAAACTACTTTACAACTCACATAACTACACATATAACTGTGTTACAACTTCAAATCACTCAGTTACAACTAATTCAACTCGCACGTCCCACTAATCAACCTTTGAACTCGAATTTCCTATAACTAACTGATTTTCCACTTCAATTAACTATTTACAAGTGCTCATTGAGAATAGATCAATATTTATTATCCAACTATTATTAAGGGATAATAATAGTCAACATACATCTATAAATAAAATTCGATCACCATCTATTGTTACACATTATTTTCGTCATCCCTATGACCATTAATGATGTAAACCTATCTATTTCCTTCAGAGGGGTCAGTGGCCTGAGTTCCTGAAGAAAGAAGAGAAAAGAACTTTTCATGAGAAAAGAAGTTGCATTTTCCTTTGTAAAAAACTCTATTAAAGAGGATGTTCACAAGTTGTTATATAGGCAGGGTGCGAGAATGCATGATTCTCATAGGCTGCACCATAGCTATGTTGCGAGAGGTTCGCAGTTTTCTCTATAGGTAGGGTGCGAGAATGCTCATACGTGGGGAAAATGAGCATCTTCTCGATGCTTCTAGAAGGAGAAACTTCCATGGTGAGGTGGCATCTGAATGGTTTGGATCTTACAAGCTTTCATGATTTAGTGGGATCATCCTAACCTCTTCAACTTTTAAAAGCAGAGGAGATCTCATGGAGAAGGGCTAGGTTGGATTTGTCTTGGAATTATTAGCTTGGTTGGAGTGTCTTTGAGTTTTGCCTTTGTCAAGATAGATTGTGAATATTATCGTATCTGTGCTCTCAGAATTCTTGGAGTGGAAGTGTGTGGGTAACAAAGGACAGTTGGAAGGGACCTTACGACATTAAGGCCATGGTTGTAATCTCTCTTTCACATTTAATATGATACAATAATATAATTCTTTCCTATAAAGCTTGTTGTGTTTTATTGTATGATTCCTTGATCACATACATAGGTTT
>SNQJ01S0053553.1:119101-149635 GCA_010110895.2 Picea sitchensis | reverse complement strand
ATGGTGAGAGGAAGCGACATTTAAATGGTATGTCACCTATCCCTCTTTAGTTAGTAAATTCAATATCTAAAACTTAAGGAAAGCATCATGTTCTGGTGTGTTTTGTTCTAGATCTAGGTGGATCTAGGGAGATCAGTTATTGTCAACACCTACCAATTTGTTTGATAACATATATAAATAGACATCATCTATAAATAGAATTTTCTCATCATCTAAAAATAGACTTCCACCTAAAAATAGCCTGAGGCTCCATCCTAGTGTAGGTGCATAATTTTCACTAGGATCTTCTTGTTGAATCTCAACAATTGAAAGACTCATCTAGGCCCGAACCACTCCTTCTCAGGGTTCATTAAACATACTCCGAGGGAATCGTACGAAGGATGAGATTACTTCAACAAACATATGTTATTCTCCTCAAGCTTGCATAAAAATAAAGAGGTACTTGCCAGAAATGGTGGGGGAAAATTTGGGAAAGAAATGTGTCTCTGCATTCGGGTTAGTGGCAGTAATAGTCTCTCTTGAACATGACACCCACCTTCATCATTGAATTTGGGATGTGAAATCCATTTGTCTTTCGTTTAACCATATGTGTGTCCATATGTTGGGACCTCCTTGAATCAATGCTACCAAGACCATTGTCGTGTCATTCATATGTTCAAAGTCCAGCCTTAATAAGCCTCTTATCAAGTCGACCATATGAAGTTATAAATTTTCTACCATGTCGACCTTCCCCATGTCAATTTCAAATCACTTCATACTCTGATCTACCTCAAATCTGTTACTTATTTCATGTCATTGATGGGGGATACATCAAGGCCCTCCTGTGACGAGTCTTTTCCTGTCGACTTCAACTCATTATCCAGGAACAAGACCTAGAAATCATTCAGTACCTTAGAGCTTCAATGCCTCAATGGAAAGTTTCTTCGCTTCCAACAATGGGTTTACATCATTGAATCTAGATTGTAAGGTTCCATCAAGCATTCGAATTCAACACATTTATTCACATTCGGTGGAATATACTGGGGTACCTTGGGAGTCATTGACATCAATGGTGATTTCCCTTGCACATGTTAACAGTTTTCATCATCAACCGGTAATCCAGTGGTTTCTACCATGTTCGACTTCAACACATGTAATCACATGGTTATATTTGTACTTCGAGATGACAGAATTGAAAACCCTGGATCATCCCATTCTGTTCCAGGTTGCGACAGAGTCTTCATGATTTGTATTGACAGATAGATCCACTTTGTATGTCTCGTGACTATGTCTGAATTTGAATTCTTTAGAGCATAGATCCACAATGTATTGTAGGTGGCTATGCCGATTCACCTTGACATGGATCCACAATGTATATTTAGTGGCTATGACACATTTGAAATTTGTAATCTAAGTATGGGAATGCCTATCTCAGACAATGGTATATTATTATGTTGATGCTTGACTATTTGCAGGTTCCCAACTGATGCGCTCTTTGTTTTCAACACACAAATTCTACAAAGTATTTTGGTTGTCATGAGTTCTAGCCTCATACTTTGGGGGGAATTATGTTACACATTATTTTGGTCATCTTGGTGATTCATTGACAACATGTGTGCATGTTCCCAAAAGATCCTTTCTTCATGAGGAAAGTGACTGATTTTCTCTTATCAAAAACCCTATTAAGGAAGGTTGTCACAGGTTGCTCCATAGGAAGGGTGTGATGATGCCTGGTCATCGCTCTCTTCTATACAAATGGCATGCGATGTCTTCGCAGATTTCTCTACAGATAGGGTGTGACGATGTCAAAAGGCTAAGAAAAGGTCAAACTTCACAAAAGTTCTAGAAGGGGATCTTCTAGAAGATGAGGTGGCATCTGTATGGTTGGGATCCTACTCTCTTCTTTGATTTGGTGGGATCATCCTAATCTCTTCAACCATCTCTCTTTCTCCTATATAAAGAGGGATTTCTCATGGAAAAGGCTAAGGTTAATGAAGGTTGATTCAAACAAGATTAATATTGAATAGGCTAAGAATTGGATGAGGAATCCTACTTCAATTCATACTTGAGAGCTTCATTTCAGTTTATCAAGTCATTGTGGATCTTCTTCATTCAAGGATTGGAGAAAGTGTGTGTGTTAGAGAAAAGGGTCATCGAAAGGGGACCTTGCAACATCAAGGCTTTGGTTGTAATCTCCACTTTCATTTTAATATGATACAATGATATGTTTCTTTCCCATAAAACTTGCTTTGTTTTATCGTATGATTCCTTGATCATATGCATAAGTTCTCGTTGAGTATATTGAATTGATTTCACTTTGGTTGGCTTGTGTTCCCTTGCAGATCCAATATCACAAGAGAAATGGAGTGGATCTAGGACGACAATGACAAGAGGAAGTGATATTTAAATAGTATGTTGCCCATCTCATGTTAGTTAGTAAATTCAATGATTAGAGCTTAGGGAAAGCATCATATTTTGTTTTGTTTTGTTCTATATCTAGGTGGATCTAGGGAGATCTATTTATGTCTGCATTTACCGATAAGTTCCATAACAACAGGAAATGCAAGCATGCATGCAACTTTCCCAATTCTATCCAAGATCTCAAATGGACCACAAAATCTGGCTTCTAGCTTTATACATCTACCCAACTTCAATGAGCTCTTCTTGGGATTCACTTTTAAAATAACATGCTTCCCCACTTTAAATTATCTAGTTGTCGTGTTCTTATCTGCATAACTTTCCTATCTATCTTGAGCTTCCTTTAAATTCTGCTTAATTCTAACCATTTGGTCTTCCATGTCCTTGAGCAATTCTAGCCCAAGTACTACTTTGTCTGTTGGGTTGTCCCAACTCACTGGAGTACTAAATTTTCTACCATACAAAACCTCAAATGGGCTCATCTTCAATGAATCTTGATACCCATTATTATAGGAAAACTCAACCAAATGCAAGTAGTATTCCCACTTAGATGGTTTATCCATCACATACATTCTCAGCATGTCTTCAATCACTTGGTTGACTCTCTCTTTCTGCCCATTTGACTGTGGATGGTATGTTGTGCTGAAATTCATATTTGTACCAAATCCTTTAAATAATTCCATCCGGAAATTTGAAGTAAACTATGTATCTCTGTCTAAAACAATTTCCTAAGGTATCCCATGCAACCTAGCAATTTCCCTCATGTAAATTTTTGCAGTATTAGTTGTTCTATGAGTCATCTTCACAAGAAAAAAATGATCGTACTTTGTCAATTTATACACAACTACCATTATGTAATCATGTTGCCTTACTGTCCTGGGCAATTTAGTTATAAAATCAATGGTTACCACTTCCCATTTCTTCTCTGGAATTGGCAATGATGAAGCAAACCCGCTAGGTGTCTATGCTAATATTTTACTCTCTGACATTCCATACATCTGGACATGTAATCAACAACATCCTTCTTCATTCATGGCCAAAAGAATTGGACTCTTACTACTGCAATTGTTTTATGGTAACCGAGATGTCCATTATGCATTTCTTTAAACACTGAATTCCTAAGTTCTTCAGAATTAGGAACACAAATTCTATTTTTGTGCATAAGTAATCCATGTTCCTTAATCTCGTACTCTTTAATTTTCTGTTGTACGTTTTCTTGTTTTAAAATTTCTTTTACCTGTAGGTAATGTTGATCTGTAACAACATCTAAAATTATTCTCTTTAAATATGATTGATGTGTACTAACAACTGTAGCATGCATGAGATGTACTCTTATGCTGAGTGCATCAACAACTTTATTTTCTTTTCCCTTGATATGTTTGATGTCAAAGTCATACTCACTTAAAAATTCCATCCATCTTGTTTTCCTAGCATTCAAAGGTGGTTGTTCAAAAAGATATTTCAGACCACTATGGTCTGTTCTTAGTTCAAATATTTTTCCCATGAGATAATGCCTCCACATGTTCAATGCATGAACTATGGAAGCAAGCTCCAAATCATGTGTGGCATAATTCCTCTCATGTTATTTGATTTTTCTAGACTCGTAACCAATGGCATGTCCATTTTGAGTGAGGAATACACCAAGTCCTTCCTTGCATGCATCTGTACATACCACAAAATTCTCATTTGGGTCAACAATCTTTAAAACATGTGCACTAGTAAGTAAATCATTTAACAAATTAAAATTCTCTTCACACTCTCTTGTCCATTCAAAATTGATTCCCTTCTTTTGTAAAGAAGTGATGGGATGAGAAATCTTAGATAACTTTGCTATAAACCTCCTATACTATTTAGATAATCCCATAAAATATCTGAGTTTAGAAACATTCTTGGGTGTTGTCCATCCTCTAATGGATTCAATCTTTTCTGGATCTACTGCTATACCTTGATATGAAATAATATGACCCAAATAATGGATATGTTCTTGATAAAAATAACACTTTATAATATTGGCATAAAGATGATGTTCCCTCAGCACTTGTAACACCAACCTCAAGTGATGTTCATCCTCTTCCTTAGACTTAGAATAAATAAGCATGTCATCCAAGAACACAATGACAAACTTATCCAGATAATTTTTGAATAAGACATTCATTAAACACATAAATACAAATGATGCATTGGTCAGTCCAAATGGCACCACTACAAACTCATAATGTCCATACCTGGTTCTGAATGTTGTCTTATTCTTGTCTTCTTCCTTGATTATTACCTCATGGCATCTAGATCTCAAGTCTATCTTTGAAAATATCTTTGATCCTCTTAGATGACCAAAGAGATCATCAATTCTAGGTAGAGGGTATTTGTTCTTCAAAATGTATTTATTCATATGTCTAAAGTCTATACACAGCCTCAATGTTCCATCCTTATTTTTGACAAAGAGTACTGGTGCTCCCCAAGGTGAAACACTTTGATGTATGCACCCTTTCTTCAACAACTCTTCCAACTTCATTTGTAATTCTTTCCATTTAGGTGTATTCATTATGTAAGGTGTTTTTGATACTAGGGAAGCTCCTCGTACTAAATAAATAGAGAAATCTATCTTTCTATTTGGTTGCAATACTAATATTTCTTGGAATACATCTTCAAACTCTTGCAATACTGGAAAATCTTTAGGGCTTGTACCCTTTGTATTTTCTGACTCTTCCACATGAGTTGCATACAATTGACATCCTTTCTTGAAACATTTATTCAACTGTAAGGCTGAAACATCCCTTATAGAAATGGGTCTTGGAATTCTTTTCACAGTGTTATGTTTTCCTTCTTCATCAAGACAAGTAAATGTATTGTTATAACAATCTAGGAAAGCATGGTGTTTGTCCAACCAATCCATTCCAATTAGGATGTCATACAATCCTAATGGGATGATATTCATATCAACAACTGTATTTACTTCATTACGATTTATTGGACAACTCCTGACAGCATCATTGATCCTTCTTTTGGTTCCAGTGGCTAGTTGAACCAAACTTAACTTCCCTAGGTTACTTTTCTCCAAATTTACAATATCCAATATTTGCCCAAATTATATAGGATAAAATTATTTTACCTTAAAAATCTCCAAAATTTTATACAAGCTATATAAAATCGTTATAAATTTAAATAGTTTTACAAAAATATCGCAAAACATTTATAGTTGGCATATTAAGGACTAGTAAGATTCGCCAAGGCTTCTACATTTTAAAATCAATTTCCATCCTAAAAATTATCCCTGTTGCTCCTGAATCAATTAGAATAGAAGCAAGATGATTAATGATCTTACCTTCCACTTTGATCATATTAGATTGGTATTCTTCTTGTCGATATTATAAGGCTACATAAATCTTTCCCATGTCCTCCACTATTGTAGCCTCTTGGATGTTGTGCATGGTCTTCACTTTATATCCTTTGTGAGGGAAATCCTTGTATAGGTGATTTTCCTTGCACCCCCAACATTGGATTGGTGGTCTTCCTCTTTTCCCCAAGGAATTTTCTTTCTTGGATTCATCCTTAGCAATCTGATCTCGTTGATTTTTATTAGGGTTGTTCCTATTGAAAGGAGGTTTGAACCCCTTCCTCCTCTGATTAGATTTATCCTTCTTCTTAACCTTCCAATATTTATGCATGGATTCTCTGCCCTTGCCTTGCTCATGCAGGTAATTATCCTTCCTTATGCTCTCAGTCAATGTCCCGGGCTCAACATATTGAATCTTCTCTTTATAAAAGGATGGCAATCCACTTAAAAACCTCTGTATCTTCACTTTTTCATCTTTGATAATTCCTACATAATTTAGCAATCCCGAGAACCTCTTCTCATATTATGTCAGGGCCATGCTTCCCAAACATAGCTCAAAGAAATCTTGCATATTCTTGTCATAGAAGTGCTCTGAAATGTACTCCTTTTGAAAATATTTCTTGAACTACTTCCAAGTGATCATGCTCTCATTATTGTGCTCGACTTGCTTCAACTCATCCCACCACATAGAAACTTTCCCATGTAAATGGTATGTGGAAATTCTTGCTTCTAGGTTTGAGGAGTATTTATGCAATTGAAAATACCTCCCGAGTCCAAGGAACCATGCTTAAATGTCATCTTCCCTTTCTCTTTCACCATAAAAGGATGGTGGCTTAAGATTCCTCAACTCTCCTTGAAAAATGTCCAATTCATGCCTTCTTCTTTGGTGCCTAAAAGGGGACACTTTTGGACTGCTTATGGAGTCTTCAGATGCATAAAATTTCCTTGTTGAGTAAGGTAGTGAGTGATTTCTATGAGTTCTGTTGGTTATTCTTGAATGAGCATAGCTTCTGTAGTTACCTCTACTTTCATGATATCTTTCTTCTTCCTCCTGCCTTAAGTCCGATCCATTCCTTGCTTTCCTATGAAATGGATTTAGGCTTTGCATTACTTGAGAATTTACCTAATTTTGTTCTCTCATCAACCTATCATTTTCTTCTTTGTAACTCTTCACTTCTATTTTCATGCTTCTCAGGGTCTCTATTAAGTTTTCTTGTTCCCCTCTTCTCTTGTGTCCATTTGATTCTGTCTCTGCATTACCAACACTGATATTTTGACCTTTGGATTCTTTATCATGACTGAAGGATCCCTCTCTCTCCTCTATTTCTAGAATATGCATTCTTATATTGAAATGATATGGTTATACTCCCTAATTCTATAAAATGTGCAAGAAACCATTTTGTTAGAATTATGCATATTATAAAAAAATTGTCAAACAATCCTACAGGTCCTTTTTCTACTCAATTCATGTAGAAATATATCATCATTCTCCAAATTATAATAATTCAATTTCATTCTCCTCTTAATCATATTTATAATGACTATTCCCATGCCCCAATCCGATATATGAGATGAAAGTTATGGCTTCCTGAAAAAGTCACTTTCACCTTTTTTGTGCAAACAAGATCTTGTAGAGGCAATGGAATGGTTGTGTGCCAATCCTAACAAATTATTCTGCAGACTCTTTAAACTGGTACATAATTTGAATTTTGCACAGATGATTCCTTCAATCCACTTTCCCTGTGACCACGGCTCGAAACCACGGGCTTATCCACTTTAATCACTACTCCTAGCGCCTTACCCTGACTCTTCTACATAAGAGCTTGTTCAAAAAAATTCCACGGGCTTGTTTACTTCTAGGCCCTTCATGCCTCTAATTAACCCCTTTACTTGATCATGAGACTGGTGTTGGAACCACGTCCTCTGGACTTCGACATTCAAGTTGTTCTCCCTTTTAAATATTCCAACTCTCTCGAGGTAAAATTATTCAAAATACTTACATTATCTTCCTAGTAGATAGGACGATTGAGATCTAATATCCCATTGACCGGACGATCCTAGATCATCTCACGGTTTCAATGAAATCAATGATCACAACTTAAACATGCATGGAGATGGACCGTCCTTATTCATTTCGATACTTCAACACTCCATGACTTCAGGCTTCCGGGATATTACAACTCTCAAGTTGTTCAAATCCCTTGTATTTATACCTACCGAAGTGGTAATAAATTGATGATGACCACTTACCGTCGGTTAACACCTCCGCTTACGATATCCTTCCACTAGCTTAATCCAACGAATATGACTTAACGAGATGGATGGTCCTTATTCATTTCGGGACTTCAGCGCTCCGGGAGCCCGGGATATTACAACTCTCAAGTTGTTCAACTCCCCTGGAGTTATACTTTCCAACGTGATCATAAAGTGATGATGACCTCTTACTGTCTGTTAACACCTCCTCTTACGCTATCCTTCCACCATCTTAATCCAATGTCTATGACTTAATGAGATGGACGGTCCTTATTCATTTTAGGACTTCAACACTCCGAGACTTTTGATGATGGAAGAAGTTGGACATTCCCAGAGGCCATAATCCTATAGATGACATGACATGCTTATGTCACCTATGGTGATGTGGACCCATGGTATGATTGCCATGTGTTACTAAAAAATGGACATGTTGTGGTCCAAAAGGAACTGAATTCATGTGACATGTGTCCCCATATGGCACCCCTACCACGTGGCATAAGACATGTCATCCACCAAAAGGCTGGTCCACATTCCTTCACTCCATATCTAACAGCTTACATGATTTCACGACTTCGTCTTTGCACTTCATGGCTTTGACACTTTGTGAATTCAACACTTTACGACTTTGGCACTTTTTGGCTTCGTCACTTCATGACTTCGACACTTCATGGATTTGACACTTCACGGATTTGACACTTCACGACTTCGACACTTCACGAATTCGACACTTCGCGACTTTGACACTTCATGGCTTCAACACTTCACAACTTCGACACTTCATGAATTCAACAGTTCACAACTTTGACACTTCACAACTTTTCCTATTCTCCAGTAATCACCAAAGTGGCGAAGTTCCATAGTTCCAAAACTTACACTATCCTTCCACTCCTAATCTAACGGCTCACATCACTCTCGGATTCTTCCCTTGATCTAACGGTTGGTGGGATTAAATTCAGGATTTCATGCCTCTGCCTTGTCTCCAATAATTTTCAATGTGGAGAAGTTCCAAAGTCCCGAAACTTTTTGTCTCTTGCTTGGCTTTGATCAATGACTGACGATCTATCAGTTTGATTTGATGGCTCTGGTTATACCCGAAATTTCTCAATTAGATTTGATATCTCTTCCTTATCTAGATCCCGATCTAATGATCATGATTCCATGATCCTTTACAAAGGATCTCTATCTGCATTGTGCTCTGGCTTCTACATGATTTCTACAATGTTATTTATCATGAGCTTTAGGATCTCAAAGACATAATATTTCTTAATGAAAATACCATGTCCAATAGTTTCAGCCCATACCAGTTTGATGTTTCAACCTGAAGCTATGATGCCAATCTGTAACATACCCAGCCACCCTCGAGCTAGGCACGCTAATCTGTAACATACCAAGCCACCCCAGTGCTCGAAACATTACATCAAAAACTTTGCTCAAAACTGATTTCGAATTCTGATAATAATTAATTAATAAGGAAGCATGAAAGAAACATGATAACAAAACATGAAATAATAAATATTCATGCTACAGTATAAATAATGTGTAAACATTCCATGCATAGCAATAACTAGCAATCAGGCACATCGAATATACACATCTTAGAGATATTAATTAATACAAAATGGAAATAAATATACAACATAGGAGAACATGACAGAGAGCACTTATCTTAACCAAAATGGTTCACCAACTAGTTGTATCCCAAAGACGTTTCACCCAATCATAGACACTATTGTTCCAAGTCTCAATAGTAGGTCACCCCAAGACATGGCTATGAATCCACAAGGACGATTCCAGGGTGTCACTCATCTTCCCAAACCAGTAAGAACTCAAGCTCTCACATGTTTCTCAACACACAAAAATCCAAAGTACACCAACTCTCTTCTTTGCTAGCCTGCACAAACCAAGAAAATGGACCCAGTTCTCTGCCACATAGTCCCTCGAGTTGTCCACCACCTTTCATGGCTCTAGTGAATCTGGTCAAGAATCTCCATCCTGGGACTCTCCAGACTCACAACTGTGATTAAAATTTAGTACATTCCAATGCATCTCAAACATGCAGGCACAAAATCATATCTGGAATACACCAGTTACTACTAAAACCAAAAAACAATGGCTTCTTTCTCCACGATTCACCCCCATGGTCTCATTCCAAGAACACAAATGAATGAGTGAAAAGTGAACAGAATGGAGAGTGTGAACAATGAACAATGAATGAACTGAGTGAGTGATGAAGAACAACCAAACAATCCACAATATGGGTTTATATATTTACTTGGGAATCAAGAACCACATGGCCTTTACCCAAGAAGCTCATGTAACCCCTTCTCTCAATTAAGAAATTATGGGTAAATAAAATATGACAAAATGACTTATCCCCTTAATCCCCCTCTCTCATGGAATCATAGCCCCCTATAACTATTTTCCTTGTTCGTGTTGCAGCCAATGATGTATTTTATTATTAATAATGATCACAACATTACATTTCCTAGGCATGCTAGCCTCTTTAATTGTTTGGGCACTCCGACCTTTCATCAAATAAACAAAATACATTATTTCATATGGGGACTCAAAACTGAGGTAATACAAATGGTCATAGGGGGTGCAAGAGAACTCTTGGAAGATGAATCCAAAGGTCACATCAAGTGTATTTATAGATGTATCATATCAATGAATAATGCACACCTCATGCTTATCTCTATATCCGTGCATTCTAATAGTTATATCAGAGCATGTAGTGGTATAAAATATGTTATGGTAGTTCTCCATAGCAAGTTACTTCTGAGCGTTTTACTTGCATGCACTATTGTCCCTCTTACCTAATGAGAATTATTCACGCCCATCTAAATTAATTTGTGCCTTTGTGAATTGAGATTCATTCTTCCAATTTAGAAATGCCTCAGTAACCCTAATTTGCTTTGTGAGTCAGTCAAATACCATTGACATTATTTATCAATCCTTGGGAATTATATTTCCTCTCTTGTGCATAGATACACTCAAAAACCTAACCCTAATCAGTCGTTTCTTCTTCCTTAGTTGGCATAACCTTCGCTCAATTTCTCAAACGTATATGTCTATCTAGATTTGTGAGATATTTATTTCTCAAGAGATAAAACTGAATGGATAGAGCCCTGTCAAATGCAGATGAAATCCATTGATCCATTCGTGGACTATAGAACCATGAGATCATATAATTTGCATGAGGAAATGGTTGAGAGTCATGCATATTTATAATTGTCTGCACCACGAAGGTCTAATGGAAAAATCTCGCATTAAAAATTAATATCCCCACTCCTTTCAGCTCACGTAGAAGTATTCTTGTTTTTGGTTGTACCTACCAGGTACTATACTCAACACTCAAACCATAGGCTCCTTTTCTTTTGTCGTCAATCCATATCAAACCCACGATACAAGAAGATAAATAAGAAAGAGACTCCATACCTATGTATAACAACCTATGTGAGATCGAGTGCATATGTGTTTGTCTGAGATCATCTGAGGATGCCTACTAATGCCATGAAAATAATTCAAAAAAAGTTATAGATGATCAACAAACATCGCATAGAATTTAGTCTCAAATGTTGGTGTGGTTGTGAGATTACATATTACACTCATGGAGTTTGGAAAATCAAATCTGAATGTTGATGCTTTCTTTTGAAAACCAAGGGTTTTCTTATTGATGTATTCTATGATGTGGAATTTGGAGGATTTGGGCATGGCTATCAAGTGGAGTATTCCCTAGAGGTTGTATAGAAGGGTAACACAACTATTGGAACTAGAGGGAATGATAATATTGTGTTGGTTGTTGAGAGAAAATCCATGTCTAATCTTGAATATTTCAGAAATAACGACAGACTTTTCTTAAACTTCTCGACCGATTTCTAGCTCTCTGTATGTTTGGATTGGTTTCTTTTGGTTGAATTGGTAAGTTGCAGGAGTTCTATAGACACTTGAACTCCCATCATAATGAGAGAAACCTTCCATGCTATGAATTTCCACCATCAAAACTTATACATCATAGGTTTTGAGAAGACTTTAAATCTTGACTCATCCTAAGAGGATGCAAACTCCAGCTCTGATTTGTAAAGGGATTGTTATGCAATCTCCCTCCTTGGATATTTATTCAAAGTGTAATTGTTAAAAAATATACATGGAGAGGTATATATGCCCATATTTCAAAGAGAATTTTGAATGCTAGATATTATCTATCACATATTAGCCAAGGGACAACATCGTGGACTAGTGTGTTTGTATAAGAGCACATTACTGATAAAAGGTGGTGCATACCAATTCATTGTAAAGAGGGCTTTGTAATACAAAACCTGGCCACACATACACACAACATTGTTAATGGATATGTTGGAGAGTTTTATTGGTATCATGGTTGCAACAAATATGGAGCAATAGCTTTCTACAATGAGTTTCTTGGTGAATGCATGACTTTTGAGGATAACCAAGTGAAATAGACAACATCTTCAGAATAATCATCAATTCAACTTGTTCTTAAATCCTAAATAATATAATACTTGGCATGCCCAAAGTGAATTTCTTCAATCATAAAAATTTTCGAGAAGGACCCATTCATGTATGTGTACCTTATTTTAGACGTGGAATGCTCGGACAATCCTGGCCCATCGATGTTGCACATACTGAAAATCAGTTCAACTCCATAATCAAGTTAAATGGCTCGAATTGATGAACCATTAGAGTTATTGAACACTCTAATACTCTCAACTGACGACAATATGGTCACAACTGACAAAGAAACTCTTCAGTATGTTCTAACTTGTTTGCAAGTTTCACAAGCCAAAGTAAAATTTCTTCAAACTTAGACTTTACTTCTTCATGATGAACTTGAATGAAAGAATCTTCAACTTTCTAAACTATTTCTTGTTTAGAACAATCCTCTTTTTGAAGAAGACGATGAACAACTAGTACAAAGGAAACTCAGTGAGATAGCTTCACATATAAGTGAAGATGAAGTTCAATTTTCTCTTTCCAAGCCAATCATCGGACCTTGGGAAGAAATCAACAACAAGAAGCACATAATAGGTATTGGAAATGAAAAGGAAGTTACTTTTCATATTCCAGATTATACCAAACCGATCCAGTTCCAAAGTGTTGCATTTCTACAAGAAGGTTAATATTCACATGTTCGAGTTCAAGAGAATATTTTGAAATGCCAGTGTTGTCATCAAGTTGGCCACATGGAAGATTGTTGACGGGCGAAATTGACCGCTCGTCAACTGGAGGAGTGAATCCGGTCCGGGGTTGTCTAAATAACCCAAGTTGTTTGGATTAATCCACTCCGACGGGTTTAGCGGCTCCATTAGCCGATCTAAGTCCTACGAAAGTGGAAAAAAAAACTAAAGAAACTAACTAAATGACAAACAGCTGCTGAAAACTATATATAAATCTAATATATTCACAGTTTGATAACTAATAGTAATCCTACTTATTAAATGTACAGTGTATCGATATGATTAAATCTCTATTATATGTACAGTATTCACAAAATGCAAGTTTTGATTGAAATCTGCAAAATCATATATGAATTGACTTATGACAGCGAAGCTGGTGTTTTTTGATTTTTTATAACTTTTATAAACAGGAAATGAAATGGCAGCTATCTAGCTGAGAAATAAAAATAACAATCTGTATTGTGTATCTAAACTACAAAAAATTCTTATATCAATTAAACTAATAGAATGTTATTAACAAACTAACCTGTAATCGCATATCCATATGTGTCTTGTGTGTAGAATCTACGTTTGTTGTTTGATGAGGCCAACCCACACCAGATTTTCCCAATGCTTCTCGTAAATGCGAAGCAGTAACGCTTTGAATGCTAATGACAGAGAAAGTAAGATATGTGTATACAAATGACCTTTCATTGAATAGAGAAGATCAACCTTCTAATCATCAAATGTAAACAGATTAATTGTTGTATATAAAATGAGAGACATAAAATATGGACACTATTTAAATCCCATCACATCAACCTGTAACAAATTATGATATCTAAAGTAGTCAAAATTTGATTACAAATTGAAATGAGCAAAACTTGAACAAAAATATGATATATTGAAGCTAAAGCTCTGCAAATATCCACTTTCATTCAAGTCTGATAATCACAAATCCATATTTTTTTCTCCCAGGAAGCGATGGATCTTTGTTTACAAAATCATACATTTATAAAGGCCACAGGATCAAAACATTCCCTTTGGAAATTATCAAATTTGTTCCAAAAATTTTGGGGAATACAATGTCCCAAATTCCCATTTCTATGCAAAACTAACAGCCTAATCTAAAACCATGTAAAGAAATAGCATGTTCAAAGATGCCACTAGCGATCCAATCTCCTTTAGAATTCGAATGTACCTGAAAATGCACAAGAATACATGATTTCAGATTGCATTTTAGTTGTAAAATAAAAAATTCAAATTTTAGTAACTAGCTACAGAATCTCACGATTCTGTAGCTAGTTATTATTATAAAAAAAATCGTGTTTTATCAATTCAATCAAAACAGAAATAGATGCAATTTGAGAAAATAAATCTTGTATGCTAATTCAAAGCAAAAACAAAATCATCTTAAAATCACTTTTAAAATATCATACCTCGGATTCAGGGATTTTAATCAAGCTATTTTTGAATTGACAATGGCAGTGGCCGCCTCCACGTTTTTAAAGACAACAAAGCTTGTTATTTTTTGTCTTTTATCATTAGCTTGCAATCTATCATTTTCCTTAGTTAGCACATTCACTCGGTACTCCAAGGACTTGATCCGAGATTGGAGCAAAGGGACGTCTCTGTAATACCGGTCGAGCCATGACTGACATTCGTTGAACTGTGGTTGAACAGGTTGTGTATTCATAGGTGAGGAACTTCATATTTGACCTGTAGGTTCTCTGTCGAGTTTGATCCCAGGGAAGTTGGGGTCATCTCTAAGATAGTCACATAGTCATAGGGATTAACTGAGCAAATTCCGTGTGAGTATGGATACTCTTCGGTTAGAAATCGTTCGATTTCGGAATCAGAATCTTCACTTAACATAATTGATTTTTGGTCTATGTTTTCTTTAGGTTTATTATGAGGACACCGTGAAACCCAGCGCGCGGTCTTTTTACCCTTGTAATTGATATCACTGTTACCTTTACCCTTTTTCTTTGCAGACTTTTTAACAGGCTTACCACCATCTTTTGGACATGAATCAGGCAGGTTGTCGGGTTGGGTAGTATTCGGGTAGGTCGAGGGTTCAACAGAAGGAAAGAGCGAAGGAGGGGGAATGACAGGCCCGACAAGGGTTTCTGTAACCATGGATTTGTCAACTTGTCCTATTTCAGGACTAGCAAAACCATTCCTTAACAGGAAAGCATCCCAACAATCGCCATTCAACTTCAACTGATGAACCATAATAATTTTAATTAAACAGTGGTGGAAGAGGCTGGAGTCGGCTTTCTCCCTTTTGAAACGCTTAGCCATTTTGTATAAACTTCGAAGGAGAAAATATGGCATATTTAAGGGAAAATTGATAAAACTCATGAGCAATCGCAAGTGGTATAAGAAAACTAAACCGTATCTACCCTCACAGGTAACGAACTGCTTAACAATAGCTAACAAATCGTGTCATCTAGGTTTTAGAGCTGTAATGGGCATACCTTTGTTGCAGTTGTTAATCTTCCTTGCAGTAAACAATAGTGACCAGGGAACTTTGCCAACCTTTGAGTTTTTAAACCATTTTTGTCCCACCGCTGGCAGACCAGTGGCTGAGCTAATGAAATCTTCGTCTAACTCGAGCTGGACATCCCCAATTTTGGCTCTGCAACTATCGAACGTTAGCGCAAATTGTTGAGCAACTGCCAGGTTAAAACCCTCGAACTTCTCAACAAAGACCCTCCAACCATTCCTCTCTAAGTCCTCTCCGGCATTATCAAACAACAACAAAGTTTGGACACCATTGGGTTCGATTCTCACTACAAGAGCCATAGCTAATAGCAAAAAATCAATAGGGTATTCGGTGATAGGGTTTGCATTGTGTTGGGGAAGCTTCCCCAACACAATGCAAAGGCAACTCAAAATGCAAGGGCAAAGCGTTAATGTTATGTGTGCGAGGATAGTGGTGTAAATCGAGGCCATGCAAGAGTATCATATCGGGTTGTACTTGGAAAAAATGTTATTAGATTAATCGATAGGTGCGGACACTAATAGATCTCCCTAGATCCACCTGGATCTAGAACAAAATAGGACAGGACATGACTCTTTCCCTAAGTTTTGACCATTGAATTAACTAGGAGGCAAGAACAAATAACATACCTTATTATTGCTTCCTAGGGTCTTTGTTGCTCCCGCTTTGTTCCAGTTCTCTCGTGTAGTCAAGACCAGGACGACACAAACCAACCAAAGTGAAGATAGCACAATCTATTCAATTGTCAACCTATGTGTATGATCAAGGAATTACACAATAAAGTAGAAATAGCTTTATGGGAAAGGGACATGCCACTGTATCATATTAATGGAAAGTAAAGATTACAACCTGAGCCTTGATGTCGCAAACTTCCTTTCGATGGCTCTTGGCTCCCACACACACACTTGCTCAATCCTTGCATGAAGAAGATCTCCTCTTGATAGACTTGCTAGAGTCTCCAAGCTGTTGTTCAAACTAAGTCCTTCACACAATTCTTTCACCAATTCTCCAATGAATCTTGCTTAACCTTTTCCATGAGAATTCCCTCAATATATAGGAGAGAATGAGATAATTACTTGGATAAGAATGATCCCAAAATATCAGGGAATCCAGTACTAGGATAACCATTCGAATGCCAACCCATCCTTCTAGAAGACTCCCTTCTAGAAACATCGAGAATTCACTTTTTTCCATGCTTTAGGAAGATTTCGCACCCTGACTATTCAACACAGTGCGAGAAGTTCGCACCCTGGCTTAAGGTAGCCTGCGAGAATCAGGAATTCTCGCACCCAAATATACTAGCAGCTTGCGAACCCTCTTCAAAAATGAGTTTTCTTGGAAGAGATGAAAGTAACTTTTCTCAGGATAAAGTTCTTATGAAGAGCCTGAGTACACCATCATCAATACATCATCATGACGACCAAAATCATGGGTAACAACGATGCCTTAGTGTAATGGTACATTCAAATCATAACAGTGCATATCCAAAAGAAATTTAATCAACATGTCAAATGAACCATTACATAACCACGATTAGACCCAAAAATCAATGTGTCAAACAAACCATTGCGTCAAAGATTTTACAAATCAACACCATATTAACAATAGTCAAATGCATAAATGTTTGGTGTTTCGATAAATATGTAACCAGTGGTGTGTTTGAGGTCAAGGAGTTATAGCCATGTAAAAAAGTAGGTTCATGATAAACCAAATGCTCTATAATCCTTTGATGTAAGCAACATGAATTCCAACTGTGGGTTTTCACGCTTGCAGTCATGAAAACGAAAACAAAAAGCAGGTATGCAAAAAGCGAAGAATAATGATATCATTTAAACAGTTGCGACGATTAATGAGTGTTTAAAAACCTTGTGTAGGCAGCTTGTAAAAAAGATAGAGATTAATATGGCTACCAACAAAGATCAATGTTTGGATATTCATCATTGTGAACATTATGAAAAACACAATCATCCTTCAAACAAATGTTCTAAAAACAAGAAATATGTAAGAGTAAAGAACCATTATGGGTGGATGACTTCTTGGAAATGGTCATCAACAGTCAAGACGATATATAAGTTATACCGAAGAATTCATTCTCGAGTAATGACACATCTTGCAGTGGATATGTTTTCATCTTCCATATATACATTTGAAATTATAATATATATTGTTGTCTTTGCGAGATCAAGAAAAATTATCTTCAAAGAGAAGGCCCCTAGTGAATTAAATTCATATGTACAACATTCCAAATGAATAAGAAATAACTAGCCTTCTAACTCTTATATTTCCTGCAAGTCCAAGGATATGCCTCAACTTGCTCATGTAGGGATCATTTCTTTTGAGCAAGAGAAAGAGAAACTAAAAATTCATTCCAATGGAGATATTTTATGGCCATATGAGAAGCATGGAATGAAAACCTCATTTGTGGAGCATGTTTGTTTTGGTGATGATCTGACTAATGAGACCGACTATTCTATAGCAAATGGTGTATTTTTGGTTGTAACTATCACACCTAGAACCAATGGAAGTGGTTCCCAAACAGATGTAATCAAGTGTCACCACCTCCCAAGATTTAGTTGGAAAAACAATAAATTGTCTGTTGAGCAGTCATATTAACAACCTACTGACCAAGGAAACCACCCAACAATCCACCAATGATATGGAAAGAAATAATCTTAGCTTTGAATATATCTCGAATTACTTAACAGTGATTCAACACATGGTCATGGAAATTATTTTTGTTCTACAAGAAAATGAAAATAGTGAAAGGAAATGAATGTGATGTTGACATATGCAAATTATCAGAAGTTGAGGAAAAGTTCAGTGGATGGATTTAGTGGTTTATTATTCGAGAGAAATACCTAGAGGACAAATTTAATCACTCGTCAATGGAGAAAAATTCCCAAGGACAAAGTGAAAATCCCAGAGAGATACACATTTTCCCAGGAAGAAGTAAATTCACCCAGGGAGATATAAATTCATCCAAGGGGATACAAATTCATCCAAAGATATATAATCATATCCCAACAAGTGTAGAATTCACCCAACAATCAAATAAAATGTCCAACAACTAAAAATTCACCCCAGCAATGAAATCAATGAAAGAGAGGACGTATGTCTTTGAGGAAGGAGAAAATTCACCCAGGGAAGATCCCAACAGTCTGAGCATAGAAAAATATCTAGATACTAGGGAATGGAATTAGAAACTCAGCGAGAAAGAAGCAATAACTCTATCTTTTCAACCATAGATTTCAAATTTTAGACTAAATCCTATGGTGTCCATCACAAATTTGTTAATATAATTCATGTACACTCATAGAATGATTCCACACACCATAAAATAGTCAGGCGTCCACTCAACTTGAAGAATAACAATATCAAACACAATAATCAATCAATGAACATGAGAATTTTACCCTGGAAACCCAATCGGGAAATCCAACTTCGAATGGGGGGGCTCAATTCTTCATTATGGAAATATCTGATTATATTTATTTCATGGCTTACTATGACTCTTCCTCTCTTTTCCAAAATACCCATTGAGAATGAAAACACGTAAGAAATGGGGATAGCTAGGATGTAAGGGAAGAGCAACAACCATGACTCTTCATTTCCCATTCTTTAGCCTTCTCTCCTATTTTACTTTTAATTTTCATTTAATTCTCTCATTTTTATTTCTCACTCCCATTTCACTTTGTCTCATTCAACATTTTCATTTATATTGGGTTACATTGATTGCTAACCTTCATGAATTTCCTGATTAATTGTGCAAGTACTAATTCTTACACCCATTTGTCGGTTTGGATCCATTTAAAATCATAATAGAAAAGATAAATAGCATAGGAGGATGAAGTCTATAATCTTATGGTTGAGAGTTGGGGATGAAAATATTTCTTTCTTCCAAAAACAAACTAAGGACAAATTTTGAAAAAACAATGTCACTCCCACAGTCACATTCCTAGAATAGAAATCATTGGGCCCTAATTTTCTTGTGGAATAGGTTGGAATTTTCTTATACATATCGACCTGCACATCAACATCTTATGGCTTAGAATATCCCATATCTATTGGATTCATGTATAATTCGCTTCATTTCAATGCCATGTTTAATGGTAAGATATCAATTATTATATCTATCTATTTACACCAAATCCAAGAAAAACAAGGGCTCTAATACATGACCAAATATTTATACCAACAACTATCATGCACATAAAATATATGTGATTATGAAAATGCTAATATAAATACATAAAACCTCTATACCTTTGATATTTCTACAGATTTGAGAGACGTTCTTCTTTGTGCTCATAACTAGGAAGTAGATCGAGATAGTGAAACTGGAAAATACTTTAACCAACAACTAAGTTGTGTTGACCCAGTGAAACAAATGTGTATAAATCCTTCAAACATAGGTTCATGCAACAATATTTCTTCCGTCTTGTTGCCATCACCTAGCCAAGGAAGAGAAAGAGTAGTTGCAACTCCAAATAGAAAACAATAGAGTATAGATGTAGCTAGATTATGCACTAGAGGAGGAAGGTAGCCTACAATAGGAAAATATCTTATTAGAAGATCTAATTGAAGAAGTCCATGGTTTTCTCATCCATATGTGGCCAACCATCAAATAAATATATCTAGATATTGGCAATGTGGCACCAAAGACCCCCTTCATGGAGATCATGAAGAAATTGAAACAAGCATTCAAATAGATTAAGAAAGGGAAACAAAATCTCATGGAAACTTGGGACACCAAAAAGGTTGGTTGAGTAGAAAAAGATGACACAATTACTACAAATCCTAGAGCCAATGATAAGGTCAACTGAGCATACCAAAGAAACAATTCACATCGTAGCTTACCAATGCTTACAAATTTATATAGTGATCCAAAACTAGGTGTAGATTGTGAAGAATGTTGGCTCAATTGATAGTGATCCAAAACTAGGTGTAGATTGTGAAGAATGTTGGCTCAATTGGGGGGGGGGTTCAGACATAGGTTTCTTGAGGATTGGCCAACAAATACCCCATAGGCATATGCATATTCAATCTTCAAGGATTGAAGGAGGTATCACTCGAGACACCATGAGGATTACATAGACCATAGGTTTCATGTAAGGTGCGAAGGAAGGGAACATATAAGAAACATTCATTATATAACTATGAAATCATTCATAATTATTATGATATTATTGGGTAGCAAAATACAAAGCCAATATACATTTCAATCATTAACTCATAAGATGTAGAGATAAATGTGCTTCATGATTTATTTATTAAACTCAAAGGCATCTGTGACACAATCCATACATAAACAAGCTTGTGGATGTCTCTCACAACAAAGCAGAGACACGTTGTGTACCAACATACTTCATCCTTATTTTCTGTTCACAATATCTTGAACATAAAATAATTTTGATACAAAACCAATGGACTCGACCTATCAACAACTTTTACCCTCCAATCTCTATTCTCTCCCAAAGGGACAAAATACCATCCCCATATAACACTACATGTATCTCCGGCTACCTGAGGTAGAAATCATAAAACTCGTTTAACTTACCCTTAACCCTCGATGCCAGCCTATCGGGTTGTTAGCAAATGTTTAAAAATTATTATTAAATATCTTCAGGATTCAACCCGCATCTCTCGAAGTCCTTCGCCGCAAATCCGGAAATGGGTTGCGTGCATAGTAGTACTGTTGGTGCGGTGAACTAAAACCGGTGCTACACAAGTTAAAGATTGGTTATTGAAGGCCAATCCTAGCTGGCCTGGATCGCAGACGATGGAAGGTATTCGATACGAAGGAAAATGCACACGAATATACAACACCCATGGATGCAGTAATAGTATACCACGTTGTTTCCAAGCAGTATGTGGAACGCCAATGAATCCCTGGTTGAGGAGAGCTCGAATTTTAGCATGACAAAGTGAATTGAAGAAGTAGCTACATGGTAACTCAAGATACCTTAAATAAAGAATTACAAAGGAAGGTCGTCGGCCCTAATGTTAAAGGAAGTGATATAACGTATAAATAAATAATATTATATATCTACTGAAAATATAAGTCTAATTTTAGAGGAAATTAAAAGTAAAGAAGGTCGGATTTCAAGGAAGGACAGTCTTTGCGATGTAATTCTAAGTTATATTATTTTCAGGTCATCTTACCATATCACCTTCTGCGAACCTTTTCTAGAATGATTCATGGTGAAATCTGATACAGCCGAGAATACATGCCAGCAGGCCAGTGGTAGGTGCTCGGCCATGGATTCACAATTATGGAGATACAATCAGAAAGATAGGTTTTCACCAGTCCCGCCATGTCAATAAAATCAGTGTTCCGTAAAAGTCACGCTATAAATTATTCAGCAGTAGGGGAATCCAAATGATGTGGGATCAATTTCATTGTTATTAAGCACTGCAGCTCTTGTAAAGCAGCTCAACTAATGTTAAAATATTGAATGTTCTCGTAATATCTTCTACTCCAGAAACAAAAATTGAATAAGGTCTACCCTTCTCTCTATAAATTATTTTTGAGGAGGATTAAAGGAGTGAAAATTAGAAGCTCAAAAATACATTGAGTATTATTGTCTTATAGGACTGCAGTATCTAAATAATTTTAACAATTTGCAGTTTGAATAAATTCCTCATGAAGCCACGTCTCTGGCGGATGAAGCGGTTGATGCGGACAATTTAATGCTTTCATTTATCTCTCTCATATATCTTAGGGTGGAAGGCAAAGTGCGATGGAGAGTTAAACCCCTTTGTATTGAGGATTGTATATTCCCTGAAGTTTATCCCTCCCTTTGCCTAAGATGTACCTTTGAAGTCACGCTCCCCTGAACACACCCATTGATTATTTCATATTGTGCATGGTGCATTGCGGTGGCCATGTGTAACTCTGAGTAATATTGTCTACTTCATTTGAACGAAATGGTCTAAGAAGGCGTTGAAAGCACTTTAAATTGTAATTGATATTGATTCACCCCCTCTCAATACAACAATTGGTACGCAGCACTTCCAATTTAAATCCAATCGAAGATCCGGCGAAGAAATGGGAAGACAACATTCCAAACAAATTCCACCCATTTGATGGAATGAATACTATGGCTAGGAAACTTGCTTCATTCTCAAGTATTATTCCTGCCACTTATAAACTAAAACCAATCCTGCAATTTCGGCGGAAGCAAAAAGGAGACAATAATTGATAATGATTGATAATGATATCGAGAATCCAGAATGACGATCGATACATTGATTTTACTTAGTCGAGTCATCCCTCATCCGCTGATTTGGTGAGATAATGTTCGGAGAAGAAAATCGAAGTAAAATGATTCAACGTTACGAATCGCTATACCAGCTGATATTGAAAATAATAAGTCAAAGTATATCATCGTGAGAAACTAAGAAGCGAATTCAGCGAAAAAGATAGTTAAGCTTAAAGAAACAATTAAAAGACCAAAACCAAGAAGAAACCATTTCCTTGAAAATCTAAATCGGAAGCAAAGAATAAATGTGAAGTAAAGAAGGTCCAAATGATGAAGGAAGAAGAACATTGTGAGAAACTTTAACAAGAAATTGTCCTAATGAGGAAGAGCTTAAAATACCCCTTAAGTGCCATGAAATAACACAATAATACGCAAGTGTTCCACAAAGAAGATGCAAATACCAAACTCAAGGTTGAAGAAATATTACAGACAGCTTTGATGAGGAAGTGGAATGCAGATGTACCGTAAAGGAAGAATAATTACGCGAGAACAAAGCGAAGACCTCCCGGAATCAAAGAAGCTTCAACTTTATGCTGAAACTACGGTAAAGGTTACACGCTTTGTCATGAATCGCCATCGCCAAAGAATAATTTAATTCTAGGTAATTAAAATTCCTGGAGATGAAGGGCAATCAATTGCGCATTCATGAAAGGAACAAATACGCAAGAAAACAATCGGTGTAAACAAAAGATGTGGAAATAATAACCGCGGATTCGTCAGTCAAAGCGGCAATTAATTTTACCCATTGATGGACAAAATTATCAGCGCCATTACGTACCATATCGCTAACGATCGTTGGCTATACATCGAAGATGTCCCATGCCAACCACCTGTGATGGAGAATGTGAAAGAGATTCCAAACACTGTTATCGCCCTAACATACTAACCGCTAAAGAATATTGAATGGTACATAGACAATGGATTTTCCTCTCACGACGTAACGGCGACAAATTCACCAGTTATGGTGGGTGGTAATGTTGCATCGGAGACACTCAACCATCGAATGTGCAGTGAGTTTTGAAGAAAACAAGCGAACGTTCCATTGGTTGAATATTCTGAATCCGTCACCAGTTAAAACGGTGGACTGGCGATACACTCTTAAGTCAGACCCCGAAAATGTAAAATCGCAGGAAACAACCTAGGAAGATTATCGCAACCCAAACAAGAAGACTGAATGACATATAAATCCTAGACATGAAAAAGAGAGGCCACGGTCACGCAAGCATCATAAACGAAGAAAAAGTACCAAAGAGACCAAAAATAAGGATGAAGTATTATTGAGGCCATGTCGTCCAGGCATCCCAAAGAAGAGAGTTACACATTCACTAAACCTGGAAGCCCCAAACCCTCCACTGACGTCAGCGGGCATCGACCGCGATGATAGCAGGAGCATGAGTGCTCCACAAAACGACAAAGGTGAGATCGTTTACATCATTGCCGCCATTGATTACCTGTCCCAGTCACGGCCCTTGAACCCAAGATCGATGGAAGGTATTTGACCCGAATAATGAAATGAACGCCGAAGATACAAATGGACGGATAATAAGGCAACGCGCCGCTCCAAATGGAACGCCAATGCGGATCCCCGCCTGTATTGAGGAGAAATCGAACTCGGCACTACGAAACCAGTATGTTACGTAGGTCCCAGAGACAAATTAAAGAAAGCAGTCCGCACAAGAAAAGTGTCAGCCCACACTAATGTTAAAAGTTGAAACACATAAAACAAACACTTATACATCTATTTGAAATATAAGTCGAACTTCAGTAAAACCTGTACAGTTTAAGATTCTAAGGGAGGACAAATCTTTGGTGATGGTTCTCAGTAGAAGTTAATTTGGCCATCTTACCATTTTCGCTATAACTTTTTCTCAACAGATTTAGATGGTTTTATATGGTATTGAGAAGACATGCCTATAAAATTCCATGGTAAATTTTTCAGCTCTTTATTCATGCCACCATGGAGATTACTATGTGGGTGATAGTGCTCTGATCAAATCTGAAGTCATTTCAATGTCGTGTGTCTGTGGTAAAGTTCAATCATAATCCTACTCATAGAGATTCCAAATGACTTGGACCAATTCTAATTGGAAATAGTACAAACCCTAGTTTTTCTTAAAGTGAGCTCCGAATTTGAACAAGGCCATTGGAGGTGGGTAGGCCATGTACAAGTCTGGTCTCCTCAAATGTCCTAATTGAATACACCACCATTCTCTTTCTATAACTTCCTTTTGGGAGGATTCAAGGAGTGAAACTTGAGAAGTTTCATAAAATACATTGAGTAATACTATTCACAGGATCAGCACCTAAGAATTGAAGAATTTCTGTGTTGAAGAATTCTCATGAAGAATTATCAGGTTGTATGTGATGTTTGGTTGATGATGATGATTTAATATAAAAGTTTTATTATCTCTCATATTCTTGGTGAAGGAAGGGGAAAAGTGATGGAGAGCCAAACCTCTCTTTATATTGATGATTTCACCTCCTCTGAGGTTATCCCTCCCTTTACATTTGGAAGCTGTAGCTACCTTTGGAAGTCATTACTTCCCTTGAACAATAACTATTGATTATTTCTCATATATTGTGCATGGTGTACTCTGGTGTATCGGTGTAACTCTTATACTATCGTTCATTGCTCATTGGATATAATTGAATGGTTCAAGTATAAGTTGAAAAAGGTTTTAAATTGTAATTGATACTAATTCACCCCCCTCTCAGTATCAACACCGTGTAGTTCATCTTCTTGGGAACGCACATAGTTTTGATTTGTGGTGCACACACAGTATTCAAACCCTTAGGGTTCCAACAAAGAAAAGGGAGAAACAATTGGAACAAATCTAGGAGAGGATCAATTGGTTGCAACAAGAAGAATAGACCCAGTGGCTTGAGATGAGAATATGAAAGAGATATAGAAGGTGGATGATTAACTGAAAAAATTGTTTTAGTCCACCAGGTAGGTCTAGTCACAACTAAGGAAACTTTGACCAATCATGTTGAGGAATTAAAATACATTAAAACAATTGCTCAATTTCATGGAAACAAATTGGTCATCGGTGTAGGAGACTCAACCATAGGCACCTAATGTTGACCAAGAAAATGTATACTTGATTAGTTTGAACATTTTGGTGGGTAAATGGGAAAAGGGATTGGATGAATTCCTTGTTTTTGGGAACAAATTATTGGAGGTGGTATCGTGGGACCTTTGTTTGGGAAGAATTCAGAGGATGTAGAGTCAAGTAAAGGCAGTGGAACTTAACTTGAGGGAGAACCAACAAGTGTGGTCAAGGTTTGTTAGGCCCCTCATTTTGAATTTTGAATAAAAGAATGTTACAACTACAAAAAGAATAGAGTGGTGAAAGCTCAACAAATAGAATAAAAATGAGTCATGTCAAGTGGATAAAAGAATACCAACAATAATTAGGAGTCTCTTCACTAAAGGGATACCAAAGCTAGAACAATAGGGAATCTAGGTGATCAACGATGAAGTGGAAAATGGATGGAGACATGTGGTTAGGATAGAAGCATATAACAACAAGTCCATCAAGCTAGGACTAGGATAAGACTAACAACACTGTGCATTTTTAATGAATCATTGTACCCCAGGGCACGACACTATATTATGTAAAGGCTTAGGCCTAGAAGGGGTTGGTTGATAAAGGAGTGATTGTTTTGTTAATTATCAGTTTTGTAAGGGGTTCTAGGTTAATATTGAATTTTCTCTCTCTAAAATATTCCATGTGGTTGTAGTTCTTAGAAACTCTTGAAGAATGTATTGGTTCATATTAGATATCAATGGAATGAGACCCCATTTAAAAAATTTGTTGTCTTCCTTTAATATGGTGATAGTGTATTTTATTATTATTCTATGTATATTTTGTTGAATGAAAACAATCTACTTGAGTCCATGTCAATAGCTTAACTAAGAGTATGTTCCTAGGTTTGTGGATTCTTAAAGTACTACATACATTGATAATGGTTGCACCTCAATGGACTAGTAAATGTGGAGATGTTCTGATACGTTGGGTGTCAATCACAATAGTCATATTATACAAGCCCCGTATAGTATTCAATTACACCATAATGCTTTAGGTGAGACCTTCATGTTCATAGAGACTGAAAATATTAACACTTAGACTACATCAAACACCTTCCTTTTATTAGACACCAATATGATCCCTAGTCTAAAATCTAACCAAAATACGAATAAATTATGATTTATATGCAAATTATCTATGGAGAAACAAAAGTCTATGTTAAGTGATCAAAATTTTAGTCTTTATGAGAAATTGTTAGAATCACATATCATGATTTTAAACTTGTCATAAAATGGATATAATATAGCATATAGGAATACTAATGGAGAAATTATTATAATAGAGATTAAATAATATATATTCAACACTTTTAAATTAAACATAATGGTGATCACGATTGAAGGCCAAGATTTATTCATAAGAAACTTGGAGGCCAAGATTGAAGACGACAATTGGTGGGGAATGGGTTGAAGATTTCAATATTCATAAGAATGAAATGGGAGTTATTGCCCAATTTCTTCCCTTAATAGCCTTTTTTTAGGTTAACAAAAGGTTAGCGAAGGTTTTTAAGCCATAATCAGTGGGAAGTTCCCAAACAAGATAAATAGTGGCTATGATTCAAATCCGTGCCAAATACACTATTAATATAAATATGTATCAATAATAATACACTATTAATATAAATATGTATTAATAATTTTTTAATAAATATCGCCAAATACACTATTAATATAAATATGTATAAATAATTTTTTAATAAATATCCATTTTAAATCATAGCTGGTCATTCAAAAAAATACTTTATTTGCATTACAAAGCAAGTGACTTCATTGGTATAAATTAGTGTTCAACAAATGCTAATCAATCTATGCATGTATTTCATCTGTATGAATGTGTTAGTGATGATAATGGATGATAAATGTGTGGTGCATAATTCCATGCTATAATGAAGATTAGGTTATTGTATCGATGCTTTCAATTTTTGTTGTTAATGTGCCCAACAGAGATGAATTGAGTAGTAAATTATGTCAAAGGTGGAATAGCTACATTTTCTCTTGTACTCATATTAATGAAAGTGCTCTTACCTAATGGTACATGTTTTTTTTCTAAATTTTCTCGTACAAGAGTGTTGAAGATTACAAGATAGAGCAATGTGAAATGATCTACCTTGTTGAGACATATTTACATTTTCCCTTGTACTCATATTAATGAAAGTGCTCTTAACCAATGGTACATGATTTATGTTTAAATTTTCTCATACAAGAGTGTTGAGGATCACAAGATAGAACAATGTCAAATGATATATCTTGTTGAGACATATTTTATGAAGAAGTAGTAATTGTGGTTGAATTTCTCATGAATATTTGGTGCCCATGTGAACCCCATGAGGTAATGATGAGTCCTAGTGATGTGGTTCTATTGTTATGGGTAAAGGTAAGCTTACCCAATAATTTTCCATAAGAAAATGCTACACACAATCTATAATGTTGAATAAAACTAGTCCACCCATCCAAGCGAAGGAGAGAGTGACCAAAAGATATGTGATATGGTATGTAACCTAATTGTTATTCTAGTTCTTGAAAAACCCTTCTGAACAAGTGGGACGTGTATGAGTGCTTGGAAAAATAGCAATATAGGGATCACCAATAATTTTTAATAGTGTGCTTATGAGTGCCAAGCCGATAGTTACATTTATTGCATGCCCTGGCCTTTTTCACTATTGTATGCTAGGTCTTTCACTTGAGTAATAGGTGAATCCTGAACAATGCTCTATCTTGGATCATAGTCTCGATTAGTAGGTGACTCCTAGAATTTGCAATAAGATGGATGGGGACTTCAATGGTGTGAAGGAGAGTGAGGTATCAAAACTATGGAACACCCATGTAAGACTTGATTCCAATCTGCAAATGGCTTCAAATGATTATGACAAGTCTAAAACCCTAGCCACAAAATTCACCAAAAGTATTGGAAGGTGCCAATGGGTAACCACAACTGTGTATTCTAGTTTTCCATGTGTTTGTGCCATATAGAACCATGATTTAGACCACAAGTGTCACCACCATTTAGATCACAAGTTCCATGACCATTAGCTTTCGACTAAAGAACAAAATAGTCCTATTCCCTATTGCATCATAACTCTTGTATTATGAATGTATCAATTACTATATTTGGTTCTTAGAGTTAGAATGTGTTTTAATGTTGTCGAGTGGCTTGATGTAATTTAAAACTTAGTACATCATAATGATGATCATTCTAACATCATTTGTGGGGCACTTATTCATGTACCATGG
Organism: Picea sitchensis; assembly: GCA_010110895.2. NCBI lineage: Eukaryota > Viridiplantae > Streptophyta > Pinopsida > Pinales > Pinaceae > Picea > Picea sitchensis. The sequence goes on along the minus strand of SNQJ01S0053553.1, from coordinate 120,384 downwards.
CATTACTAGAATTTTGTAATATAGCACATGTGCACATGGAGATAGCTTTGGGAGTTATTTGGTGGTGACCTGTCTCTCAAGTAATGATGAACTACACTCATAGGTTATTATTATCTACTACATCTCCCTTATCTTTTGATGATATTATCATCAAACTTTATGGATTCATTGATCTCCACCCTTGATTCTACCTTATGATCAATGGTCCATGTTTCTCTTGGTTACTATAAATTGAGACAATTGGTATTGAATCAAGGGAGGGTGAAGGGTGGCATATAGTATTGATCATTAACCTAGACCCTATAGGTCTTTAGGCTAGATCATCCATATTCTTGAGAGTTGTATGGATCTCATTTGAACTCCATACATGCCTATGCTCTAGATACTGTAATTGGGAGAGTTATATGAAGAATAAGAAGGCCTTTCTTCCATGGATGTTTCCTCACCTTGGAGTTTTATCACGTAAATATCTTGATATATCTACTTTTATTTTTTTGACTTTTTCAGTAAGAGTTTATATAGATTATATATTGGTTACATATCTATACATATTTTTCCTCTGATTTCATGATATCAAAGCCATACATCTAAGTCCTTGGATGAATGTCCTTGTTTGTTAAAATATTGGATAGGAGATCTACTATTTCCTTCCATAAGTATTCAACAATAGTGATTGAAGTTTTTTTTGGCACCAATTTACAAGTAGATCTATTTATTTTTTAGATATGCTAGTCTAAATTTTAAAATCTTCTTTTTTAAGCCCAATTTTTTACAGATCTGCAAATTTAGATCTAAATCTCATGCTTGGTTTCCACAAATTCTAAGTTATTTGTTCCAAATTTTACAAAACCATTGCATCTGAATCACTCCAATTGATCGTCGACACTTTCAACCTATTGGATTACATTCAACTTCATCTTCTACGATCAAGAGATTGTTCACTAATACATTGTGGACTTTCCATAATGATTCATGCCTTTTCACTTAGAGAATATTTCTTGTAGTTGTTAGAAAAATAGGACTGTGGAACAATAAAATAAAACAAATGCGGAAACAAAACACAGAAGATGCACAATACAAGAGAGACACGGATTTACGTGGTTCACCTAGTGTGGGCTACGTCCACCAGAGAAATTGACAGGTCCTTCCTTTATTATTATCCAGCAAATGAAGGGATACAACCTACAGCAAAACCCATTGCAACTTCTTCTTCTTTCTCTCATAGTCTCCTCTTTCAGAATATAATATTCACCATCAAAACATAGCCGCAATACATTTCCCTC